>OY744551.1:50264323-50279323 GCA_963556195.1 Sepiola atlantica | reverse complement strand
ATGATGATATTATTATTCATAGTAGTCTCAACTTTTGGATGTTCTTAGTTGGGGTTTTGTTTTTTGTTTTTTTGAACATCAAGTCAATTCCCTTGACCTTAGATATTCAAGCTGTACCTTAACACTTTCGCTGTTCCTAATAGGTAAGCCTTTTTCAGAATTGGAAAAGAAATTGTCTCGTCGATTTGTTTAAGCCATTTATTGTGGCTTTTCGTTATGGTTCCAAGCGTTCCAATTACAACGGGAATCACCTTTACTTCTTTACATTTCTATAGTCTAACTAATTCCCATTTTAGATCTTGATATTTATTTTGATATTTATTATTATGGCACTTCTGCATTTTTTATGAACACGCAGCCGATTAAGAAATCGAAATTGAAGAGTTCCGTTTAGTTTTCTCCAAGTCCCATTTATTCAGAATTCACCGGAAGTCGAATTTACCGGGAGTGGAAGTAGAATTTAGTAGAATGGAGTTAAATGATTTGAATCTTCGCGACATTGGTAATTTAATGAACCAGACGCAGAAAACAATTGATTTTTTACAGGCACATCGCCTGATTTCTTGCAGTCGGACATGCCGGTCATGTCAAAGACTGCTTCGTGGAGATAGACGAAAGTCTATTTTCACGAAGAAAGAACAATACGGGCCGTATCCGACGACAACTGTGGGTATTTGGTGGCTATGAAGCGGCCACTAAGTCTGGCTTCTTAGTAACAGTCCCTTACAGAAATGCCGAAACACTAATACCCATAATAAAGCAGTATGTGCGTCCCGGAACAACAGTAATCTCAGACTGTTGGCGTGCATACGACCAACTCGCTTCAGAAGGATTTCACCATTTGCGTGTAAATCACCGATATAATTTTGTGGATCCATCCACAGGTGCCACAACAAATCATGTGGAAAACATGTGGCAAAAGGCCAAAATGCGTAACAAAATAGAATGTGGCACCCACACGCAAATGGTGGAGTCTTACCTAATGGAATTTATGTGGCGGCAGAAGTTTTCTGCTAACCCCATGGAAGCCATTATAAGTCAAATTGCAGAACTTTATCCTGTTTAATAAAAGAAAAAGGACAAAAAAAATACAGCCCCCCCCCAATGAAAACTTTTCATTTAGATAAAAAAAATCTCAAACAAAACTTTTCTACTACAATATATTTAAAAAAAAAACAAAATCAATGTTGACCAAAAAATTCATTCCCCCCCACCCCAATCAAAACTTTACATTTTTATTTATAAAATTTTTAATTCATATAATAAAAAAAAGAAATTGTTAATTGTTTCTTGTTACCCAAAAACAAATCAGTCTTGCATTTTTTTTTAAAGTTATAAATAAGTAACTTCCGGTTGAATTACTTCCCTTTATTTTCAGTAGAAGGACAGAAAATCTGCGTGTTCATAAAAAATGCAGAAGTGCCATTATTATTATTGGTCCTCCGATTTATAAAATCGGGAGACCTATGTTTTTAGGCATTTCCGTCCGTCCATCCGTCCGTCCGTCCGTCTGTCCATCCGTCCGTCCGGATTTTTCTCCGCAACCATCTATTGAATTTCTCTGAAATTTTGCATGAAGTTGTAACTTTGGTCAGGTTAGAAAGTGACATTCTCCGATTTTTGAAAAAAAATCTGGTTAGCCCCCCAGGGGGTCAAAAGGCCCCAAAATGGCAAAAAATGACATTTTTTGGCCCATAACTTTTCAGCCATCCATTCAATTTCTCTGAAACTTGACCAAAATATGGAGGCAATTGTTCCTAATAGAAAATAAGTATCGCTGACCTTGGAAAAAATCTGGTTCGCGCCCCCAGGGGGTCAAAAGCCCCCAAAATGGCAAAAAAATGACCCTTTTCTCCCATAACGTTTGATCCATCCATTCAATTTTTCTGAAACTTGGCCAAAATGTAGAGGCAATTGTTCTGGATATAAAATGAGCATCCTTGACCTCAGAAAAATTCTGGTTCGCACCCCCAGGGGGTACAATGGAGGTCAAAAATGCCCCAAATTGCCCAAATTTATTGCATTTTACACTCGCCACATCGAGTCACATACAGAGGGGGACCACGCATGCGCAGCTTGTTATTATCATTTGTACTCACTCGGAGTTCTCACACAAATCATGATCAGTGATTTCTCACTGATAATAACCGGTGGTGTTCCCTGGAGTCAGAGTGACAACAGGTTTTTGATAACCATTGCAAATGACTTTGCGGGTATCACAACAACCGTTTACCATTGATTTCTCTTGCTGGTAACGACCATTGGTCCCCTCTGGGAGTTAGGTGGCAATAAGCCTCTCCGCACTCTTCCAGTGGAGGTCTGGTTAGTGCTCTCTTCCTCGATTTTCCCATCCTTCTTCACCCTTCACGACTATTTTGTGTTGTATCAGCCGAGGCTGGTGTTATCACTGTTTTTTTTTGGGGGGGGGGGGCAATTTATGAAATTTCTTGCAGTTTCTGGTCCCTGGTTCGTGTGGTGGTGTTCTTCCTGTAGTTTTGTTTTCTTCCTATTGTATCTCCCATGTGACTTGTTACCGTTCATAGCTAATGCGGGTTGGTTTCCGCATTCAAGGATTTTCCATAAGTTGTTTTGATCATTGCCGTCCTTTGTATGGTTTCAGTGATACCTTTGATTCCAATTTCTTCCAGTGTTTTTTACAGTTTTTTGGGGGACTGTTTATTATTATTATTATTATTATTATTATTATTATAATTATTATTATTATTCGATTTAAAGTCCGTTTTAAATGCTGGCATGTGTTGAACGGCTTTAACAAACTGACTTCCAAACTAATCTATCTCCACCCAGGTCTTTATTTATCCCTCTTTCTCTCAAGGCCATTTTAATAACTTCCTCCCATGAAGTTGGTGCATTTCTTCTCTATTCAATTTTGTATAAAGTTATATAACTTCCCATCTGTGGACCACATTGCCACAAGACTGCTTCCCTACATGGTAGTCTTCAAGTCCAATCCAATGCCAACAAATACTTATCTGGCCGCCCTCTTGAGTATTCAAATTTTGTTCATCCATTCTATCGTTTTCAATCGTCTCACAGGGCCGGCGGAACAGTTATAAATGTGGGAAGGGCTTCTCCTAAAAAGTGTGTTGTGGGGGGGGGGGTCTGGTTAAACACATGCATATCAACTTAATTATTGATGACCGTAATGGGAGGGGGGGTCCAAGTCAAAAAGTGAGGGGGCTTGATCCCCCCCCCCTCCGGTGCCGCCGTCCATGTCATAGTATTGTTCCTTAGCCTCTTGGTTAAGAGCAAAGTGTGATATCTGTTCCGATACGACACTTTATTTTTTTCCGTCCTCAGTCAATGAAGGAGAAATTTATCTAGACTGAGGCGATTTTTATTTTTGTCTCAATTCAGAGTGGATTTTCCTCACATTAAAAAAAATGACCTTGTGTCTAACTCTGCACTCGTGGGGAGGCAAGTAAATAGAGACATTCTTATTAACCGTCATCCTCGAATGACTTTTGACCTTGAGAAGTGGTGACATTAGTATAACCCCCCCCCCTCCAAAAACTGACTTTTCAGAAAGCTCTAATTTATCACCCCCACCCACACCTAGGGGCCAAAATGCTTACATTTTTCAAGTAGTAGTAACTGCAAGGGGAGACAACTCATGCTTTACTTATTCAAGGGATAAAGGTTCTGCAGAAGGGTAGTACCACACCGAGTTGGGTGTCCTCGACTGGTCTGCATGCATCCCAGCACAATGCGATACGTAAAATATAGTCTCTCCATCGTGAATGACCATCCATACGTGATTAGGATCCTTATCCTTCTCGAGGTTACCCTGCATAGACAGAACACGGCTGATCTAGAGGAATAAACTTGACCACAAATCCTGTCATTCCATTGGGTAGCAGTAGTTCACGTTGCGCTCATCCACAAACTGATGATCTCATTCTGAGAACAGCATGGCTTCGCAAATGATCATATATACCTGACAATGGGAAGGCATAATTGCTCCAGTTAGTGGAGTATCCATGTATGGAATATTGTTGACACATCTGGGCTGGTGCACCAACCACTACTCTCTCCCTCCTTGACAAGGTCCAAAAAAGAGTCTCCAACTTAATAGGTCCCTCACTATCAACCAATCCCCAGTCCCTGTCCCATCGTCGCAATGTAGCATCCTTGTGCTTGTTTTACAAATACTTCAATGGATTATGCTCCGATGAATTGGCTACTCTGGTGCCGTCTTGACGTAAATTCACTAGACCAACTCGACAATCAACTAAATCCCATCCATTCACTGTGGAAATCCTCAGATGCCAGAGAGCTTTCTACTCAAATAGCTTCTTTCCTCGTGCTGCTGGCCTCTGAAACTCCCTCCCTGCTCCTGTTTCTCCGACAGTACTTACATGCAGAAATTTAAAACTAATGTAAACAGACATCTCGATGCGCAGATCCCAATTTAGGTCCCCCCCCCCCCAATCGTCTCCCCTTTTTTTTCTCAGTAGCCCCTTACGTCTACAGTGGTGGGCTGCCTTGTTTGGGGTGAACTATGTTAAAAAAAATTTTTTTTTTTAAATATATGCAGGTTTGGCATGTTGCATATAGAATCAGCCTTAAGAAAATAAAAATGTTTCACCATCAATTGTTGGATAACTCAAGTCAAGTCACGTGAACATAAGTTATTATTAATAGTTATTTACATGAAACAAGAACTTGTGATGCGCAAGGAAAACTCTGATTTGATCCAACGAAGGACCAAAAAGAAAAAATGCCTCCCCAATTGTCAAAAATTGCCCTTTTAAACAAATATCTAAAATTACACTTATTAGTTTGCCCCCCCCCCCCCTCCGAAAAAATTAATAAACTTGTGATTACTGGTTGTTTACATTATTAAGGTAGTAGTGATCACAGGGGGAGATAACTCATACTATACTTATTCAAGTAGTAGTGATCGCAGGGGGATACAACTCATGCTTTACTTATTCAAGTATTAGTAATCACAGGGGGAGACAACTCATGCTTTACTTATTTAAGTAGTAGTGATCACAGGGGGAGACAACTCATACTTTACTTATTTAAGTAGTAGTGATCGCAGGGGAAGACAACTCATACTTTACTTATTTAAGTAGTAGTGATCGCAGGGGGAGACAACTCATGCTTTATTAATTCAAGTAATAGTGATCGCAGGGGGAGACAACTCATGCTTTATTAATTCAAGTAGTAGTGATCGCAGGGGGAGACAACTCATGCTTTATTAATTCAAGTAGTAGTGATCACAGGGGGAGACCACTCATACTTTACTTATTTAAGTAGTAGTGATCACAGGGGGGGGACAACTCATACTTTACTTATTTAAGTAGTAGTGATCGCAGGGGGAGACAACTCATGCTTTACTTATTTAAGTAGTAGTGATCGCAGGGGGAGACAACTCATGCTTTATTAATTCAAGTAGTAGTGATCGCAGGGGGAGACAACTCATTCTTTATTAATTCAAGTAGTAGTGATCGCAGGGGGAGACAACTCATGCTTTATTAATTCAAGTAGTACTGATCACAGGGGGAGACCACTCATACTTTACTTATTTAAGTAGTAGTGATCACAGGGGGAGACAACTCATACTTTACTTATTTAAGTAGTAGTGATCGCAGGGGGAGACAACTCATGCTTTACTTATTTAAGTAGTAGTGATCGCAGGGGGAGACAACTCATGCTTTATTAATTCAAGTAGTAGTGATCGCAGGGGGAGACAACTCATGCTTTACTTATTTAAGTAGTAGTGATCGCAGGGGGAGACAACTCATACTTTACTTATTTAAGTAGTAGTGATCGCAGGGGGAGACAACTCATACTTTACTTATTTAAGTAGTAGTGATCGCAGGGGGAGACAACTCATGCTTTACTTATTTAAGTAGTAGTGATCGCAGGGGGAGACAACTCATGCTTTATTAATTCAAGTAGTAGTGATCGCAGGGGGAGACAACTCATGCTTTACTTATTCAAGTAGTAGTGATCGCAGGGGGAGACAACTCATGCTTTATTAATTCAAGTAGTACTGATCACAGGGGGAGACCACTCATACTTTACTTATTTAAGTAGTAGTGATCACAGGGGGAGACCACTCATACTTTACTTATTTAAGTAGTAGTGATCGCAGGGGGAGACAACTCATGCTTTACTTATTTAAGTAGTAGTGATCGCAGGGGGAGACAACTCATGCTTTATTAATTCAAGTAGTAGTGATCGCAGGGGGAGACAACTCATGCTTTATTAATTCAAGTAGTAGTGATCGCAGGGGGAGACAACTCATGCTTTACTTATTCAAGTAGTAGTGATCGCAGGGGGAGACAACTCATGCATTACTTATTCAAGTAGTACTGATCACAGGGGGAGACCACTCATGCTTTATTAATTCAAGTAGTACTGATCACAGGGGGAGACCACTCATACTTTACTTATTTAAGTAGTAGTGATCGCAGGGGGAGACAACTCATGCTTTACTTATTTAAGTAGTAGTGATCGCAGGGGGAGACAACTCATGCTTTATTAATTCAAGTAGTAGTGATCGCAGGGGGAGACAACTCATGCTTTACTTATTTAAGTAGTAGTGATCGCAGGGGGAGACAACTCATACTTTACTTATTTAAGTAGTAGTGATCACAGGGGGAGACAACTCATACTTTACTTATTTAAGTAGTAGTGATCGCAGGGGGAGACAACTCATGCTTTACTTATTTAAGTAGTAGTGATCGCAGGGGGAGACAACTCATGCTTTATTAATTCAAGTTGTAGTGATCGCAGGGGGAGACAACTCATGCTTTATTAATTCAAGTAGTACTGATCACAGGGGAAGACCACTCATACTTTACTTATTTAAGTAGTAGTGATCACAGGGGGAGACAACTCATACTTTACTTATTTAAGTAGTAGTGATCGCAGGGGGAGACAACTCATGCTTTACTTATTTAAGTAGTAGTGATCGCAGGGGGAGACAACTCATGCTTTATTAATTCAAGTAGTAGTGATCGCAGGGGGAGACAACTCATGCTTTACTTATTTAAGTAGTAGTGATCGCAGGGGGAGACAACTCATGCTTTACTTATTTAAGTAGTAGTGATCGCAGGGGGAGACAACTCATACTTTACTTATTTAAGTAGTAGTGATCACAGGGGGAGACAACTCATACTTTACTTATTTAAGTAGTAGTGATCGCAGGGGGAGACAACTCATGCTTTACTTATTTAAGTAGTAGTGATCGCAGGGGGAGACAACTCATGCTTTATTAATTCAAGTAGTAGTGATCGCAGGGGGAGACCACTCATGCTTTATTAATTCAAGTAGTACTGATCACAGGGGGAGACCACTCATACTTTACTTATTTAAGTAGTAGTGATCACAGGGGGAGACAACTCATACTTTACTTATTTAAGTAGTAGTGATCGCAGGGGGAGACAACTCATACTTTACTGATTTAAGTAGTAGTGATTGCAGGGGGAGACAACTCATACTTTACTTATTTAAGTAGTAGTGATCGCAGGGGGAGACAACTCATGCTTTACTTATTCAAGTAGTAGTGATCGCAGGGGGAGACAACTCATGCTTTATTAATTCAAGTAGTAGTGATCGCAGGGGGAGACAACTCATGCTTTACGTATTCAAGTAGTAGTGATCGCAGGGGGAGACAACTCATGCTTTACTTATTTAAGTAGTAGTGATCGCAGGGGGAGACAACTCATGCTTTATTAATTCAAGTAGTAGTGATCGCAGGGGGAGACAACTCATTCTTTATTAATTCAAGTAGTAGTGATCGCAGGGGGAGACAACTCATGCTTTATTAATTCAAGTAGTACTGATCACAGGGGGAGACCACTCATACTTTACTTATTTAAGTAGTAGTGATCACAGGGGGAGACAACTCATACTTTACTTATTTAAGTAGTAGTGATCGCAGGGGGAGACAACTCATGCTTTACTTATTTAAGTAGTAGTGATCGCAGGGGGAGACAACTCATGCTTTATTAATTCAAGTAGTAGTGATCGCAGGGGGAGACAACTCATGCTTTACTTATTTAAGTAGTAGTGATCGCAGGGGGAGACAACTCATACTTTACTTATTTAAGTAGTAGTGATCGCAGGGGGAGACAACTCATACTTTACTTATTTAAGTAGTAGTGATCGCAGGGGGAGACAACTCATGCTTTACTTATTTAAGTAGTAGTGATCGCAGGGGGAGACAACTCATGCTTTATTAATTCAAGTAGTAGTGATCGCAGGGGGAGACAACTCATGCTTTACTTATTCAAGTAGTAGTGATCGCAGGGGGAGACAACTCATGCTTTATTAATTCAAGTAGTACTGATCACAGGGGGAGACCACTCATACTTTACTTATTTAAGTAGTAGTGATCACAGGGGGAGACCACTCATACTTTACTTATTTAAGTAGTAGTGATCGCAGGGGGAGACAACTCATGCTTTACTTATTTAAGTAGTAGTGATCGCAGGGGGAGACAACTCATGCTTTATTAATTCAAGTAGTAGTGATCGCAGGGGGAGACAACTCATGCTTTATTAATTCAAGTAGTAGTGATCGCAGGGGGAGACAACTCATGCTTTACTTATTCAAGTAGTAGTGATCGCAGGGGGAGACAACTCATGCATTACTTATTCAAGTAGTACTGATCACAGGGGGAGACCACTCATGCTTTATTAATTCAAGTAGTACTGATCACAGGGGGAGACCACTCATACTTTACTTATTTAAGTAGTAGTGATCGCAGGGGGAGACAACTCATGCTTTACTTATTTAAGTAGTAGTGATCGCAGGGGGAGACAACTCATGCTTTATTAATTCAAGTAGTAGTGATCGCAGGGGGAGACAACTCATGCTTTACTTATTTAAGTAGTAGTGATCGCAGGGGGAGACAACTCATACTTTACTTATTTAAGTAGTAGTGATCACAGGGGGAGACAACTCATACTTTACTTATTTAAGTAGTAGTGATCGCAGGGGGAGACAACTCATGCTTTACTTATTTAAGTAGTAGTGATCGCAGGGGGAGACAACTCATGCTTTATTAATTCAAGTTGTAGTGATCGCAGGGGGAGACAACTCATGCTTTATTAATTCAAGTAGTACTGATCACAGGGGAAGACCACTCATACTTTACTTATTTAAGTAGTAGTGATCACAGGGGGAGACAACTCATACTTTACTTATTTAAGTAGTAGTGATCGCAGGGGGAGACAACTCATGCTTTACTTATTTAAGTAGTAGTGATCGCAGGGGGAGACAACTCATGCTTTATTAATTCAAGTAGTAGTGATCGCAGGGGGAGACAACTCATGCTTTACTTATTTAAGTAGTAGTGATCGCAGGGGGAGACAACTCATGCTTTACTTATTTAAGTAGTAGTGATCGCAGGGGGAGACAACTCATACTTTACTTATTTAAGTAGTAGTGATCACAGGGGGAGACAACTCATACTTTACTTATTTAAGTAGTAGTGATCGCAGGGGGAGACAACTCATGCTTTACTTATTTAAGTAGTAGTGATCGCAGGGGGAGACAACTCATGCTTTATTAATTCAAGTAGTAGTGATCGCAGGGGGAGACCACTCATGCTTTATTAATTCAAGTAGTACTGATCACAGGGGGAGACCACTCATACTTTACTTATTTAAGTAGTAGTGATCACAGGGGGAGACAACTCATACTTTACTTATTTAAGTAGTAGTGATCGCAGGGGGAGACAACTCATACTTTACTGATTTAAGTAGTAGTGATTGCAGGGGGAGACAACTCATACTTTACTTATTTAAGTAGTAGTGATCGCAGGGGGAGACAACTCATGCTTTACTTATTCAAGTAGTAGTGATCGCAGGGGGAGACAACTCATGCTTTATTAATTCAAGTAGTAGTGATCGCAGGGGGAGACAACTCATGCTTTACGTATTCAAGTAGTAGTGATCGCAGGGGGAGACAACTCATGCTTTACTTATTTAAGTAGTAGTGATCGCAGGGGGAGACAACTCATGCTTTATTAATTCAAGTAGTAGTGATCGCAGGGGGAGACAACTCATGCTTTACTTATTCAAGACGTAGTGGTAACAGGAAGAGGCAAATCATGATTCACTGTTTAACCACTGCAATGGGCTGATCAATGTTTGAGGCGAGCTTTTAAGCAAATAATGAAACGAATAAACAAAAAGAGAGACACTTCTGTAGGATCTAAAGTAGTGGCTCTCAACAGCTGGTCGATGTTTATCTGTTGGGTGGTCCACAGGGCGTTCACTACCTTTTTTATATATATATATATATATATATGAAGTTAATCCAACAAAAGATATAAGAGGCAACTAATATCTTTTAATTAGTGAAACATCCGGAGAAAGACTGAAGCTCAATATACTGGATAGAGCATTAATATCATAATATAAAATGAAATAATAAAATAAGGTGCGAATCAAATGTTATTAGAATTCAAAATTCAGGCAAAGTATCTCAACGTCCTTAACTCATGAGTTTTCAAAGATAATTCTTCTCCTCAGAGGACCATTACCGCAGTTACGTTACTGCAGGTGATAAAATTACACTTTGAAAATATATAAAAATATATACAAAAATACATAAAAGTACATAACACATCAAATATATCAAGCCAAAAAACATACTTATTTGTTAAAGTTATAAAATCCATCCAAGTCATACAAATTAAAACAAATTCAGGAAAGATATCCAAGAGGTTGATTGAAGATTGATCCAGGTATTGAATAACAGTCCAAAAGCGAAAAGCGTAGTAACGTCACTGCGGTAATGGTCCTCTGAGGAGAAGAATTATCTTTGAAAACTCATGAGTAAGGACGTTGAGATACTTTGCCTGAATTTTGAATTCTAATAAAATTTCATTCGCACCTTATTTTATTATTTCATTTTATATTATGCTATATATATATATATATATATATATATATATATATATATATATATTAGCAGGAAGACCTGACGTTGCTCGGGATTGAATGAGGATCACTACTATGAACCTTTCCATTATGCTAATAACACCGTATTACTCTCTTTGTTTTCACTGACCCCTCATCCCGTTTTGCTCCCTAATATAGTCGGAAGAAGCTAAAATGTTGGAAAACTCTGAATTAGTGTCTTATACATATGGTTTAAATTTCATTAAAATCGGGTATACGTCTTTGAAGTTTCAAGAGGGTTCTGTCCGAATAGCTTACTTAGAGGTGGGGGTAACGTAGAGATTCAGTACATAGAGATTTGGGACCACTTCATAAAAATAGGATATATTTGAAGTTTTAAAGGAGGTTAGGCTCCCCATAGATCCCTTAGGTTAGGAGGGCACTTAGAGATTCAGGACCACTTCCATTGTCTTCCCCAGAAAATTTTATACATGTGGTTTGAATTTCATAAAAATCTTCTGGCATCTGTGGACATCTACAGTGAAGGGTTGGGATTTTATTGCTCGTCGGGAATATTTTTATTGGGGAAGTGCAAGTGCAGTAAGTTCACTGCAGCACATTCTATGGAAGTATTTGTAAAATAAGCACAAGAATGCAAAACTGCGGTGATGTGACAGAGGTTGGAGCTTGGCAGACAGTGCACGACTTATTAGCTTAGAAAACCTTTTTTTTTTGCACTCTGTCTGGGAGAAAGAAGTTAGTGGTTGTTGCACCAGTCCAGATGTGGCAACAATACTTCAAAGGTGAGTTATATTGTGTGCAATTGTACTGAGATCACTCCCTTGCAAGTACAAAAACAAACTTTAAAAAAATTTATGTTTCACTTGTAAGCATTGGGTACACAAGAAGTCCAGTGGAATTACTGTTAGGTCAAGTAAGTTAAGAGATAATAACCAGTTTGTATGCAAAAAGTGTCAGACAATGGAGACGGATGCAAACGCAGATGTGGAGAAAGTTTATTAGGATGGCAAAACTATTGAGATTCTTCAGAAGTTTTGTTACCTTGGTGATACCATTGGAGCACAGAGAGGAGCAGGTGCTCGTATGATTGCATAACTTAGAAGTGGATGGAGTAAGTTCAGGGAACTTCTGCCATTACTAACCAGCAGAGCGTTACCACTGTCGACCAAGAGAAGAGTCTATTTGTGCAGTGTGATGATGTATGGAAGTGAAACCTGGCCAGTGAGAGTTGAGGACATGCGTTGCATGGAAATAAAATGATGTAAGAATAATACGATGGATGTGTAATGTAAATCTTAAAGACAGGCTTAGATCTGATGACCTCAGAGGAAGATTAAATCTGGGCAGTACAGGGAGATGTGTGCAGAACAGGAGACTCTCTCTATATAGACAATTAAAGGATGAGAATAAAATTTGTAAAAATACAAAATCTATTACGTCTTCAGTTGTTCAAAATAAGGGATTTATTTTTCCTAAAACCATGGCTTTTCAAAAAATTGAAATTTTATCATCAGAGGAATACAGATGAATAGTTAGTAAGAGAATTACTACGGTCAAAGTTTGAAAAGATTAAAAGATAAAATGTTAAGGGTGGAAAAATGTTGAGAGTGTCCAATTCAAAGAAGATAAATTGAAGGCATATGAAAAAAAGTTCACCGTATAGGGCGTCATGGAAAATGCAGCAGCAGGTTCAAAGGTGGTAAATCCAAAGGCAATTGTAAAATCCATGGAATTGAAGAAATCAGATCAACAAAGCCAAAAATCCGGTTGTTTGAAAATTGCATGTCAGAAAGTTTAATAATATTCGGATCTGTAAAACTGTATATTGAGAGCCCATGGAAGTTTTAAAATAGCTTTGGATTAACAAATAAGTTAATCCGAAGCTATTTTAAAACTTCCATGGGCTCTCAATATACAGTTTTACAGATCCGAATATAAAACAGATAAATGATAACCTCTCCCTTCCTTATTTAGCGTGCCTGAATTTGAATTTGCCATCTTTATAACGGATTTTGACTTCTACCCTATAAATATGGTTTTTATCACCGACTCTGTTTTTTGTTGCTTCTGAGAACCACTTCATTTTATCCTGTAAACTTTTATTCTATAAACTTTTATTCTATAACAATCGGATTTTTCTATCTCGTATATTGAAGCATCTTTCTTTCATGATAGGTTCTATTTTAAAGATATACATTATATCTTTATTTTCTTGTTCCCTAATATATATATATAGTCTCAGAAGTTTCTCAACCATTAAAAAAAAACAACAACAAAAACCCCTTAAGTCCCAAGTCGTTCAGTGGAAAATCACTCATGTAAGTCAATTTAGTTTTTACAGTTATTATATTAGTTTGCTTTATATATATATATATATATATATATATATATATATATATATATATATATATATCAGAATTAGTTATCAGATCTCAAAAGTAAATTTCTAAGGGTTTTTTTCTTTCCAATCATCTGTAACCTGGCACAGGGGTCTGGACCTTGGATCAGAGTGAAGTATTGTTCTGCCCTCCCAGGCATTACCTCCTCCTTCGGGAAAGAAGGATTGGTTTATTGCCAATTGCCTGGGGCGCCCTTACCAGACAATATCGACAGATCCGATCACAGCCAATTTTACACCTGCCCATAATGACCCTTTTTTCGGGGGTTGGGTGGGGCGGGATTCCCCACTATAAACTGACGCCATGCTCCCGTGGCGGACAGGTAAATAAACTTACTTTTTTACCCTGACACATTTTACTGGTCAAAAGCCCTCTTAAAAAATTAAAAAATTGTCTCACAAAGGAATATAGAAGTTGGGTAAAAATGACCCCTTTTTGTTGGTAAGGAATAATTAAATGAAAAAATAAATAAAATACCTACCCCCCTTTTTTTGTGGTCACAACATTAACAATAAAAGAAGAAGAAAAAAGAAGAGTGGGAGTTAGGGTTCTTAAGAAGTGGTTGACATTTTATCTGGACGTGAAGGAGGAAGTGAAAAAAAAAAGAGGTGGCAACAGTCTACATTATTTTCTTTCTCTCTCTTTTTTTTTTTTACCTGATCAGAGAAGCAGCGGCGTTCACCTTAAAGTGTGTGTTTTTTTATTTACTTTTTTTTTTTTTTACCTGTTGTTGTTAATTGTGTAGAAGTTGACACACCTGATTTCTCAGACGTTTGAATCTCAAGTTAAACAGATGACAGAAAGAAAGAAAGAAAAAAAAAATAACCAATGAGATCGGATTTGGTTTCGTCTTCAAAAGACGAACGGAAAAAACCTTTACAAAAAGAATGAAAAATGTCGAAAAAACAAACAAACAACCCTACTAGACAGAGTACGTTGTTGTGTCTAATAATTTAAAAGTAAGTTTACTTAATAATATCAATGTCTATATATTAGAAAAGCACTTAGATTAAATTTATGAAAAAAAAAAAAAAACTTTCAGAGAGCACGGTGTATCTAATTTAAGATTGTTTATTTTAATTAAAAAAAAAAAAAAAGAATGAATCCATATATCATACCTCCAGTTATGGATGAAATAGTACAGTGGACTAGACTGTCACTTCAACTAGTCTAGAGGGGACAAAAACTCCGAAATACCACCAGTCCTTTGCTGCCTATCCCGGCACTGTTCCTGGACTCCATCAATTCTAGTTAAAGAAACGTGCTGTTATGGATTGCGCAATCTTTGCTTCACTTTAGAATCCCCACGCAGACATCGTTACAGGCCGTATCCGTTGTCTCCCGAAACCGAAAGGGGCCCTGCCTATTTTAATTTGTATCCATTTTCACAAAAGTTTCCCCCCTTCTAACCCTCTTCTGAAATATATATGTAAAAAAAAAGTACAGTTTTTTTTCTCCATACACAACAAAAATAACCAATCGATTTACTGCATATATTTTTTTAGATTGTGATTATAAACTTTTTAATAAGGGCTGGTTTTAAATACTTATATTTAAAACAACACAACGCAAACCCTGTCTCTCGCACCTGTTGAACGACAACACCACCTTGTTTTTTTGTTTTTTTTACCTGCATAAAAACGCGCTACTTTTGGGACTTCTATTTTTACCATGAAGTCCTCGTGTTT
>OY744551.1:50069323-50259323 GCA_963556195.1 Sepiola atlantica | reverse complement strand
GCATTCAGCGAAGAACAAGGGCTCCCCTCGGCTTACGTCGACCTTCGACCGAGAGGTCGGGTATGAGGTTGGGAAAGGCGCTCCCGACCGCAGGGACCCACGGAGTGTCTTCCATCAAAGTCCGACTCAGGAAAGCCAGTCTCTCAGCATGTCAATGACTTGCCAAGTCAGGCCTCCCCAAGCCTCCCACACTCGGAACTTGAGTACAGACCTGTCTGTGGACGTACGCTTTCTGGCCCTTCCAAAGAAGCGAGAAGAGCAAGCGCGTGAAAGAATAAAGGCGAACCGCAGGCAAGGGTAGTACAGACAGCCGGTAAAGGATGAGAGGAAAGACGTAAGTGGCACACGCCTCCGCTCTGCCCTTTAAGGAAAGCTTCTTTCGAATCCAAGCCCGGACCGACGATTCGACCTTTGTCTGTACTTCCGACCAGTTCTTTTCCAGCTGGAGACCCAGTTCGAACCACACGCCGAGGATTCGAAACCGGGCCATCCGACCAGCTGAAGTCACCTGGAAGAGCGTTCTCTCCGCTCCAGGCACCCAACCACAGGCCGTTGGACTTGATGCGGTTGACTATTGCCCCTGTAACTTCTTTGTACCGAGCGAGCGCCTTAATCACCGTTCGAATGTCAGTACGGCTCGACACGAAAACGGTGATATCATCGGCAAACGCGGAAACCCTGCCTCGCGCATTGCGACGAGGGATAGCGATTCCGCGCAGGACTGGTGTTGCCGCCCCGTCCCTTAATTTGCGAAGGAAGAGTTCCAACGCCAGGATGTAAGACAGGGGCGACAGCGGACAACCCTGATGTACCGACCGAGAAACCACGAACGATTCCGACCGCTTGCCGTTGACTTGCACCACTGCCGTCGGCGAGTAATACAGAATAGAGATCCACTTGCAGAAGTCCGGACCAAAACCGGCAGCCACTAAAACAGTTCTCAGGAAACCATGGTCGACCCTATCGAAAGCCTCGGACTGATCTAAATTGATCAGCGCGGCTTCAGCGTCGTCTTCTGTCCCCTCTATGATCGTGCGAATCAAATGCAAGTTGTTCTGAATCGACCTCCCCTTCACAGCAAAGTTCTGCTCAGGCTTGATCAAATCACCGATAACAACCTGCAGGCGGTTCGCAAGAACGCGGGCCAAAATCTTTAACTCTGTGTTTAGCAGAGTTATGGGCGTGTAATCGTCTAGATTTCCCCCACCAGGTTGATCCCCCTTCTTCAGTAATGTGACCACTCCTTTGGTTACCTGTCCAGGAATTGACTCCTGAACAAACCAGTGGTTAAACACATCCTTCAGAATTGGGAAAAACATGGGCGACAGCCTCGAATACATTTCGTACGGCAGACATTCGAGTCCCGGGGATTTGTTCAGGTCGACCTGCTTCAACGCAGTAACGATCTCGCCCTCCGTAATCCTGCCATCACAGCCAGGCAAAAGGCAGAGAACAAAGATTAGTTTATCAAGTTTTTTGTCCTGGGATCTTGTTCAAAGAACCTTTATTAAACCATTATGATCGCCTGCGTGTACACGTGTTTCTCGCTTACACGTAACTTTGATAAATATACGTTGAATTATTCCTTTTATTAAAATAAAAAAAATAAAAATTTGGTGCTTCTGCTGTTTAGCCCCGACATGTTAGGCCTCTCGTCAAATAAATAGCTAAAGAAATGTATAAACTTTATTATGTACTTACGTGGTAGGTTAAAAGAAAACTGTACACCAAAAATTACGCCAATTCATTCAGTATTTATTAAATTAAAAATAAAAATAAAAAACGATTTTTATCATTCGATAGCCATTTTTTGTTAAGCCAATAAACAAAATGTGAGTTATCTCCCATTGTTTTTTTTTTCATAAGTGGATCATGTCTAACGTTTTTCCTTTTTTTCTTATAATTTAATAAATACTGGATGAATTTGCGTCATTTGTTCTGTACAATCTTATTTTCAGTTACCATGTAAGTACATAATAAATTTCATACATTTCTTTAAATATTTTAATGTCGTGGCTAAACAGCAGAAGCACCAACATTTTAAATGACTATTTTTAATTTTCTCTAAGCAACGTCAGGTAAAGGTAGTTAGATAAAATCATAATTTATATATTTTTTTTAATTCATTTTAATTTTGTTTTGATTTTTTTTGTTAATTTACGTTTAGATTAAAAACAAGGTTATTAGGAAAAGTAACCCATCCCTGATTTATACGTTTAACTTTTGTAAGTATGGATGTCCGAAAAGACAATAATCACGGTTATAATGACGCTCTGCGCGCGAATGAAATTTAATTTTGTCACCAATATCTTATACTATACCCGTTTGTATTATGAAGTTTTCAAAAATAATCTACTTGTAAACACAGACAAAATACATAAATATTTGGATAAAAACAAATTATTTAAAAATCCGGGTATCTTTTAGAATGATCAGTACGCTGAAAACGCTAAAAAAAACCAAATATACAACAAATAAAAGTAACTGTCGTCGATAAAAGTTAATTTAAAACTGACCTGTGATATTTGTTTGTATTTTTAAACCGTTCCAACTGCTATTTATTAGAAATCAATAGTTTTGTCACACGAACATTGCAAAAACAAAATGGCGTTTGCTCGTAAGGAAGTGAGCACAAGACGCCATTTTGTCTAAAAAAAAAAGAGTAAAAAATGAACAAGAAATTTTTTTTACATCTAATAAAAACCCATTTATAGTACGTAAAAATACAAATACCATAGGTAAGTAGACAAATATCTCTTCTCGACGTAGGTTAAACTCACTTGTTGCATATTTATTTTTATAACCCCGTTCTCGTTAGTTTTTTGGACCCCGTCCGCGACTGTACTGATCATTCTGAAAGATACCCAAACATCCCATGACATTAATTTTTTTTTTTAGTATTAATAAATAAAATTTAATATTTTGGACACATACAAATTTTCTTCAAATAAATTTAACGTCATGGATTTTTTTCGTTACAGACATATGTCTGTAATGAAAAATTTCCATGACGTTAATTTTATTTCATTTTTTAATATAAATTTTTAAAAAATACGATTTTAGGGAATCTTTTACGAGACTCAGCAGAGTAAAAACGCAAATAAAAACAAATTACAACAAATAAAAGTAACTGTAAGCTGTAAAAGTTAGTTTCAAACTTGCATGTGCTATTTGTTTGTATTTTAAACCCGTTTGAAGTGCTATTTATTAGAAATCAATAGTTTTGACACCGTAATTTCCAAAAAAAACATGGCCGATTTGGGGGGGATTACTAACGAAATCACTAGGAGCAACCATATTGTTTTTGTGAAAACGTTGGAAAAAAAAAACAAGACATTTTTTTTTTTACATCTAATGAAAACCCATTTATAATACGTAAAAATAAAAACAAATTACATAGGTAAGTAGAAAAATATCTATTCTCGTCGTAGGTCAACTTCACTTGTTGCAAATTTATGTTTTTAAACCCTTTCTCGTTCTTTTTTTGGACCCCGTTCGCGCCTCTGCTGAGTCTCGTAACATATACCCCGATTTTATGCAAACAAAAGAATTCCAATACTTTTTATTTTTTATTCGATAATGTTATTTTATGTAATTACTTACAAAATAAAAAAATTAAAAAAGTTATTGACCGAGATTGTCTTTCCGGGCATCCATACTTACAAAAGCTAAACGTATAAATCAGGGCTGGGTTACTTTTCCGAATAACCAAAAACAATATTGAAATAAGATTAACTTACTTATTTTTCAATATTTACCTTTTTTTTTCTTATTTTTGAAATACTACTCCTTATTTTTATTTTACACGTTTTTTATGAAAAGTTTTTTGCACTTTTAGGCGGGGAAATTCTTATAGGTACCCCTCCCCCTTTTTATTTGATTTTTTTTTTTTTTTTTTTTTTTTTTTTTTTTTTAATTGACATATCCAGACTTGAAGTTTTTAATATTTCCCCAGAGTATCGAACTCCAATTGAATTTTATTTGGGTATCTTTTACAATAATCCGCAGAGTTAAAACGCTATAAAAACAAATATACAAAAAATAAAAGTAACTGTAGCCGATAAGTTATTTTCCAACTTATCTGTGACATTTGTTTGTATTTTTAAGCCGTTTCAACTGCTATTTATTAGAAATCAATATTTTTGTCATACGAACATTGGACAAGCGATGGGGGGGGGGTATCGTAACGAGGTAAGGCTGGGCCGCCATTTTGTTTTAGTAAAAATACGTGCCAAAAAAATACAAGAAATTTTTTTTACATCTAATAAAAACCCATTTATAGTACGTAAAAATACAAATTTCATAGGTAAGTAGGAAAATATCTATTCTCGACGTAGGTCACCGTCACTTGATGCATATTTTTTTTTTTACCCCGTTCTCGTTCGTTTTTTGGACCCCGTTGGCGACTCTGCGGATTATTGTAAAAGATACCCTTTTATTTTACCAACGAACATACAATCATTTAGGTTTTTTTTCTTTCTTTTTTTTTTTCGATTATTTATTTACTTGTTTATTTAACAGTTCTACTGTGGATTAATACTTTCTTGTTCTTGGCCTTTTGGCTAAGATCAAAGTGTATTATCTGTTCCGATGGATACTACACCCTATAGACCGGTGTTGTCTTGGCCTTCGGGACATCATTCCGCCGGTCTATGGGTATGTCCTGTGCAGTTGTAGGAGGTCCACCCTCCCAGGCTTTGCCTCCCCTCTTTGGGGAGGAGTAAGTTTATAGCTTACTGCCTGGGGCGCCCCTACCAGGGAATGCCGACGGGGCTGTCCAGGCAATTTTTTTAAACCCCACTTTCCCGACCCGACCTTGGGTCACATATTACTTGTGGGAGTAAGATAAAAACTGGCCTTGTGCCTAACTCCTGGGGAGGAGTAAATCAATACTGTGGATTAATAAAAAGTAAGGGCATGTGTCCGCGTGGTTCACTTATGAAAATGATCTAACATTCAACCAACCTATCATGTCGCGAGAGAATTCCGGCGTTTTTGGAAATAAATTTTTAAAAAACATGAGATTTTAAGACGTAAAAAGTTGTGAAAAACGAACTATGGTAAAAGACGAAGACTGATCCCCCGTCTTAAAATCTCAATTTTTAAAAATTTCTTTCCAAAAACGCCGGAATTCTCTCGTGACATGATAGGTAATTGTAAGCAGAAGAATAATTTTTAAAATTTGAGATGGTTAAAAAGGGGGGGATCAGTCCACGTTGAATTTACATTGAAAACTGATCCCCCGTCTTAAAATCACAATTTTTTAAAAATTTCTTTCCAAAACCCCCGGAATTCTCTATTGACATGACAGGTAATCGTACACCGAAAAAGATTTTTTAAAAAATTGAGATGGTCAAAAAGAGGGTGATCAGTCTACGTTGAATTAACATTGGAAACTGATCCCCCCCTCCTAAAATGTAAAATATTTGAAAAAAAATTCCAAAAACGCCGGAATTCTCTAGCAGCCTGATAGATAAATGTACACCAAAAAAAGAAAAGAAAAATGGTCAGTAAAAAGTTGAGAAAAACAGACAGTGGTTAAAGACGAACATGTGCCAAAAACTGTTTTGGACTAATTTAAAATTTACCTTAAATTATTTTAAATGGAAATACAGTTGGGAAATTAGTCCCCAAAAAAAATTTATTTGGGTTTACTTACTCATTTGTGAGGTCGGAAGAAAATCCGAAAACTTCAGACGATTTTATGTTTTACCTTTTTATATATTGTATCCAAGATTTTGGTAAACTCATATTGTGAAATTTTCATCTATATTTTTCTCTTGTACCATTTTTTCCCCCCTATTTATCAACTTGTGTCATTTTTACCGGTGCCATTTTAACTAAATTCAGTGAAAATAGCTATTTTGAGAGATAGTTTAGCAGTCATGAGTTTTCAAATTCTCCATTAATTGAAGTTTTTATGCCGGATTGATGCTTTTTTAGATTTTGGCCTTTTGGCCAAGATCAAAGTGTAGTATCTGTTCCGATGGATACTGCACCCCATAGACTGGTATTGTCTTGGCCTTCGGGGCTTGATTTACGCCGGTCTATGTGACGGTCCTGTGCAGTTTTAGGAGGTCCACCCTCCCAGGCTTTGCCTCCCCTCTTTGGGGAGGAGTAAATTTATTGCTTACTGCCTGAGGCGCCCCTACCGGGGAATGCCGACAGGGCTGCCCAGTGCCCAGGCATTTTTTAATGCTTACCATCTCGGGCGCTGGCTTTTCAAGTCCCACTTTCCCGACCCGACCTTGGGTCACATCTTACCTTGTGGGAGTAAGATAAAACTGGCCTTGTGCCTAACCTCCCGACATGGAGGTAAATAAATTACGCCGGATTGATGCTATTTGTCTTCGGCACGATAGTGCAAAAAAGAGCCGCAAGTTTGTAATTATCTCCCTTGAATGGCTAATAATGGCGGCGGCTGTAGTCTCCGAATAAAAATTAAATTTCTTAAATAAAAAAATAAAAAAAAGATACTTGATTATTTTCCAGAAATTTCCGTGTACGCTAATATTTTTATATCCGAAGTATTTCCTGAAGTTTTCCTGTTATTTTATTTTTAATTGCCATATTTCACTTGTGTGTATACCAGCAGAAATGCCACTTTTTAAACACAAATTGGCCACAAATGAGTATTGATTTACTCCTCTCCAGGAGTTAGGCACAAGGCCAGTTTTTATCTTACTCCCACAAGTAAGATGTGACCCAAGGTCGGGTCGGGAAAGTGGGGTTTAAAAATTGCCTGGGCAGCCCCGTCGGCATTCCCCGGTAGGGGCGCATCAGGCAGTAAGCAATAAACTTACTCCTCCCCAAAGAGGGGAGGCGAAGCCTGGGAGGGTGGACCTCCTAGAACTGCACAGGACCGTCCCATAGACCGGTGTAAATCAAGACCTGAAGGCCAAGACAATACCAGTCTATGGGGTGCAGTATCCATCGGAACAGATACTACACTTTGATCTTAGCCAAAAGGCCAAGAAAAATGTCCACAAATGAGTAGGTAAACCCAAATAAATTGTTTTTGACTAATCTTTTTCTTTTTCATTTTTATTTATTTATGAGAGGCTGGTTTGTGATATCTACTTATATACAAAATGATGAATAATCTCTGATTAAACGATACATGGTGGGTCTCTTTCAATATATATATATATATATATATGTATAAATAGCTATTCCTTTACATGTAATACTAAGGGAGATAATTCAGTATATATTCATCTATTACATAAAGGGAAGTTATCCGTCTGCGTGTCCAGCTAAAAGTAAAATACTTCACAAGACACACCAACAAAACTTATATATATTTCGGCATAGCCTCTGGCAAAATATAGACGTTTTTATTTTTTATTTTATTTTAATATTCATTGTTTGGGGGTCACCAGGAACACAATTAGTTTGTGGTGGGGTTTAGAGCAATTAAAAAATTTTTTTTTTTTTTTTTTTTTTTTTTGTAATCTGTCAATGGTATTTTTTTTTTTTTTTTCGGTGGAGAGAGAGGAAGGGCAAGGGCAGAAAAGAAAAGAAGGGATGTATATATATATATATATATATATATAATAATGAGAAAGGGAGGTAAAAAATGTTATACACACTTAACCCGGGCAACTCCAGAGAACCATGCTAGTCTTCAATATAATACACACTCTCTATTTCAATATTGATATGTATAAATAGCTATTTCTTTACATGTAATACTAAGGGGGGTAATTCAGTATATATTCAAACGAATGCAAGCAGACTGGAGTTATATTGTTAGTAATGTAAGCAAGACACTTTTTTTTCCCCCAAAAAAAATCAATTTAATTATGAAAGTTGTAGATAACTTGGAAACCAACATTTATGGAGACAACATGAATGTGGTTTTCTTTTCCAATTTTTACGAAATATGTTTTTGTGTAAGTAAAGTAAATTCTCCATTTACATATGTGTAATTTGTAGTGGTAAAATGTTTGCGTATCTGTTTGCCAAGTGACACCATACGAAGCATCAGCAGCAGCTAACTTGAAGTATTGTTTATATACAAGATGGCTGTTCTTTTTTTGTTTTTTTTTCAAGAAGCTTTAATTACCGCTGAATCGCATTGAGTGACGCATCAGTGATTCAAATAATTAAATTTGTCACTCGTAAATTGAGAGGTGACGTTAATTTAAAATACTAATTTGTATAAAAGTTGCAGGATTGCTTTCTAATTCATTTTGGCGTTACAAAACCTTAATTTAAAGAGAACGAAATAAATTTGTATTTGGATTATTCGGACTACTATCCTCATTTTAGTGATTTTCACAATATTTCGCCTGATGTAATCTCCGTTTTTTTTTTTTTTTTTTTTTTTTTTTTTTTTCAAGTGCATCTTGTTGAATTTGGGAACCGATATGGAATTTCGAACTGACCCCTTTATTTAATCCATGGGAGTAAATTGTTCTATCAGCCATGTCCAGGAAGTAGTGTTAATTATCGTGTTATTGAATATCCTGAAGATATAGTAGATAGTTTTGGGTACCATGTTTCCGTGAGTTAGCGTCGTCAACGTTCAGGCAGGTCTTGGAAGCACCCTAAAGTTGACGAAACTATTAACCAATCAGGTTGCAGCAGGCATTAGACAATCAGGCTACAGCAAGCAGCCGATAACTTTTGGAAGAAATTGTGTTCAATAACAAAATGAATTTCGATAATCTGTCAAGCTCGTTGAATCTCCCGAAATTGAAATTTTGAAAAACATGTAAAAAGAACAAACATTGAAAACAAATTAAAACCAAAAACATTTGCTTAACAAAAAAAAAATTAAAAAATGTTTTTTAAAATATAAAAAAAAAAAACATTGAAATTTTTTTTTTTTTTAAACTAACAAATCTAACAAAATCATCATTCCGGTGCACAAACAAAAAAAAACATTTTATTTAAAAACATTTGATTAAGAACAATGGTTTCTTTGGCTTAAAACAAACAAAAATAAACATCTAATTAATAAAAATTGTTCAGCTATGGTTTGTTCATTCTTTATTTTTATATATGTATTTTAGTTTGATTTTCTTCGTCGTAATTTATCGGCTGCCAGTTTTCAATTTATCGTTTGTCAGTTTTCGCCTCGTTTTCGCCTCGTTTTCGCCTTGTCAACTCTCTGGCACTTCCGAGACCTGCCCGAACATTGACGACGCAAAGTCACGGTAACATGGCGCGTCATCTATGAGAGTGCCTGGTTCGGTCATGTGCAAAAGAATGTGTTCAGAAGATCCAGTGAAATTAGTTTTAACGGAGATAGGTGGTTGACAGAAAGTAGATGCACCTTTTTAAGGAATTGGAAACATTTGGGTCTGGAGACATAGGACAGTTGGAGTTTAGAGTTACATTTGGGACAGTTGGGATTTGTGAATCAAAATGCGTGTGATAGAAAATTGTGGAGACAACGAATGACAAAGTCTAACCTCGTAAACGGGGGGGGGGGGGGGGCTTAAAATAAGAAAAAAGATGTTATTCTGAAGTTATTATCGCCTGTAGTAAGGATTCAACCTCTTTCAAAAGACTGTCACTTAGAACTGGTTGTTAATCAGTGCCTTTATCCGTTGCGCCACGGGTCCAGGTGGACGTTAATTAACAACTAGTTCCCGGTGACAATCTTGTGGAGATTAAAGGTTCAATCCTTACTACAGGCGATAATTACTAAGAATCACGTAATAATTAAAACTTCTACCTGGTCATGGCTGCCGGGACGAGAACAATCTACTAATCTATTAAATAAAAAAGGGTTCAGTTCAACAATTCTGCATAGTTTTCCGAGTTCGACAAAGATTCCCAATTTCAAAAAGATGCACCTGAAGAAGGTTGGAAGTTACATCGGCCGAAACGTTGTGTAAATAACAACCGAGATGAGAATAGTAGTCCGAAAAATACAAATTATCAATCCTCACGTCAAAAATTCCGAAAACAAAATTTTAATAAATATTAATTTCCTCAAGAAATTAATTGGTGGCATTCAAAGAGCCTTGCGGCTGGATATAGTCTGTTGACCAGTTTGACCATGACTATTGTACATATATTACTAATGGAGATTTAGTATCTATCTATCTATCTATCTATCTGTCTACTAGCGTGTTTTGATTTCGGCGTTTTGGTCGAGATCAAAGTGTAGTATCTGTTCCGATGGATACTGCACCCCATAGACTGGTATTGTCTTGGCCTTCGGGGCTTGATTAACGCCGGTCTATGGGTCTGTCCTGTGCAGTTCTAGGAGGTTCACCCTCCCAGGCTTCGCCT
Organism: Sepiola atlantica; assembly: GCA_963556195.1. NCBI lineage: Eukaryota > Metazoa > Mollusca > Cephalopoda > Sepiida > Sepiolidae > Sepiola > Sepiola atlantica. The sequence goes on along the minus strand of OY744551.1, from coordinate 50,249,072 downwards.
CCCCTCTTTGGGGAGGAGTAAGTTTATTGCTTACTGCCTGAGGCGCCCCTACCGGGGAATGCCGACGGGGCTGCCCAGGCAATTTTTAATGGCTAGAGTGCTCACCTTCTCGGGCGTTGGCTTTTCAAGCCCCACTTTTCGACCTGACCTTGTGTCACATCTTACCTTGTGAGAGTAAGATAAAAATGGCCTTGTGCCTAACCTCCTGAAGAGGGGGTAAATAATACTATCTGTCTGTCTGAAGCAAAACTATACTATCACTTTTATATCTGACGGTGGCTAAATTGATAACAACACTGACTGACGACCTGGGTGTGCCAGTTTCGAATCGAGCCGATTCCATAGGACCACTTTCACTTAGGGAAGTTGGCAACCCTCACGTGGTTCTTTCCGATGCCAATAACAGAATTCAACCGATCCAAAAAGTTTGATTCATACAAAGTTACTTTACTATCTGAAGCTGTAACTATACTATTACCATCTTTTTAATGCTCAATTCAGTTTACTATATAATTTTAGACTAATGTATTATTTTTTACTGCTCAATTCAGGGTGAGTGGGGGGGGGTTAGTGTAGTATCTGTTCTGTTGTCATGGTACCATCCTTCCAGACATTAACTCCTCCTCCGGGTGGGGGGGGGGTCAGTCTAGTTCATGTTCCTTCGTCATAAAGTAGGTTGTAGAATAATTTGACTTTTGATTATTAACGGATATGGTTTGGTTATGGTGGAACTCTGTGCTCACAGAGCACTAGTTGTTTTTTTTGTTGTTTTTATTATAAATTAGTTCATCCCCAAAAAAGGCAAGTTGCCACTGTAGACCAGGGGCGGGCAACCTCCGGCCGCGAAGGCTTAGCGTCCGGCCCGCCACCCTGCTATGCTTTATTATTGCAATCCGGCCCGCGGACCTCCAAGTAAAACTCATCTCATTTTGTGACATAGACGTAAAAGTAGGTTTCAATTAAGATTTACAGTGGGATAAAAATGTATAAATATCAGCGAGCGATGATACATGTATATTTAATTTTTCTTTAACTATTAATTTCAAATCCTTGGCCTGAGATAAAAATAGAAAAAGAGAAAGAGAGAGGCAAAGAGGAAACGAGAGACGAGGAAAGGGCATAAAACAGAGTACTTATGTGAGGTGTGTCAAAATGAATGCTGGATCAACTTGCTACTTCCCCCGTCATTATTGTTTATGATTCCAAAATGGCTCTTCGTCGGCGCCTTTTATAACATCATATACAGAAGTCTCTTGAGAAAAAATATCAGATTTGTAGAGTGTTCAATGCAATTTTTGTACAATTTATTCATGTAAACAAAATATAGTAATTCTGAGATTTCGTTTATCACTCCGGCCCGCGATCTTCTTCCAAAAGTCTCATCTGGCCCTCACTCTGAAAAGGTTGCCCTCCTCTGCTATAGACATAAGGGGCTACTGAGAATTAGGGTGTAAGTTTAGGGGGTCATCCTAAATTCGGAGCTGTGCAGCTAGATGCTTGTTCACATTAGTTTTAAATTTCTGCATTGTCGGGGGAAACAGGGATCAGGGAGGGAGTTCCAAAGGCCGACAGCTCGAGGAAAGAAGCTATTGGAGTAGAAGGCTCTCCGGCATCTGGGGACCTCCACAGTGAATGGATGGGATTTAGCTGATTGTCGGGTTGGTCGAGTGTATTTGTAGCTGGCTCTTTAAAATAATAATCCGGCTTTTCATTGCAATTGTTGTATGATTTGCTGAGATGTACACGCTACACGCACCCGAGAGAATAAAGGCAGAACTGAACAAACTATCAAGGCAAAAAATCAATGAATTGAACAATGCCACCCATCGAATCGTTAATGAAATGCACAATTCTTTCTGTAATCCAACCATATTTGGTGCAAATAAACTGCAGTCTATAATTGACTTGTCCACCAAGTTTCGGTCATGAATGTCCAACAGTCTTTTTTTTTTCTTTTTTTTTTTTTCTTTTTTTTTAAATCACTGTTCAATGAGAAGCTCATATGTGCACCTCTGCATTGTCGGTACCGAGTGCTAACTAGTGGTCGTTAAGAAGTTTTGGGCAGACGAAGATGAATTGTTGTGAGCGATGAATACTGGTTTCGACATGATGCGGCAAATCCTCACACTTCAAATGACTCGTTGGAATCAAGGTTGCGGTGTATACGCGCACAATGCTGCATATGCATGTTTAATCCGGTGCATAGATGCATGCCACAGACGGCAGGCCTGCAATGGGAGAAATATTTAGCTAAAAAATCAGCTGGCTCTTTAAAATAATAATGTCTTCTCGAATACAAGATTCCATGCTGTGATTATGAGTCACTTGAGGGTTTTCAAAAGGAATGTTCATACGAGTTTTTTTTATGTCCATAGATAAATAGCTGATAATCTCGAGTGGTCCTTCGGTGTGTTTTCAGCGATATCTATATATATATATATATATATATATATATATACAGGGTGGGCCAAAATAAGGGTCCTATCTTTAAATTTGAATAACTTGAATTTGAATAACTTCAACAAAATAAAAGTTAAACTCACCAAACTTTATGTGTGTGTAGACTGACCCTTCCAAGATTTTTTGAAATAAACAAAACAAATTTTAGCCGAAAAACACTTCTTAAAACTTACAAAAACTAAAGTATTGTTTTTTACACTGTTTTGAGTTTTTTAAGCAAAAATAATGTTTTCTAAATGAGGGTACGTTCCTTAGGGCTAATACGGCTCATGCTTGCTTCGGAAGGGGTCCTTTACTTATTCTAAAAAAAATTTTTTTAAAAATCAATAAATAAAAAAGTTTTAAAAATAGGACCCTTATTTTTGCCCACCCTATATATATATATATATATATATATATATATATATATATTCCAGCAGAGTGGGTTAGGTTTAGGATGTAGTCCAAGCGATATCTATATATATATTCCAGCAGAGGGGGTCAGTTGTGTTTTAAGCGATATATATATATATATATATATATTCCAGCAGAGGGGGTCAGTTGGGTTTCGGCTTAAACAAAAAAACTCAATTTTAATGTACATATAGTTGCAATGGGGGAAATATTTAGTTAAGAAAAGAGAAATCACCCAAGAAATGGTCTGACCTTTGACCTTTGAAATAGCAATGTCTTCTTGGATACAAGGTTCCATGCTGTGATTATGACCCACTTGAGACTTTCCAAAAGTTACGATCATTTCAGATGGTACCGCTCACACCTTGTTAGTAGGTTTTTATGTTTAATAATGAAGCTGATAAGCCTTTCAAGTTGGTGGCTGTGTGGTTGGTATACCTTAAACGACACCAGCATCTAGATATATTCCAGCAGATTGGGAAGAGGGGGTCAGTTGGGTTTCTGTGGGTCACTGAGAAAGGTAGCCCTTTAGGCCCTAGGCTGATGGACTCTTTGTGTTCCGTTGGATTCGGTCAGGCTCTGAGTTCTGGTTTTAGGTCTGTTATTCGGTATAAAAATTAAGTATCAATGTAACCTCTCAAAATAAAACCTTGTTATTTGTTTTAAACTTGAATTTTGATTTCGTTTCGAGAGAAAATCCTTTTGTTTCCGCAGTGACCGAAACCAGATGATCGACACTGCGACCAGTGTCTAAATCGCGCACCGAATTCAGATGAAGACAGCAAGGGACGATCACTCCCTGTGCAGTAAACACACACAGATGCACATTCAGTGATGTTGGGGTTTTGGAAGGTGTCTGCTAGGAATCCGAGTCGGATATTTTAATATCGGAAGAATCAACACAGTCTGTATATTGAAAGACTTTAAAATAAAGAACCCGACTCGGATATTTTGAAATTTTCTGAGTCAAAGTCAGAATTTTTGGAATCCTAGGAGTCTGTGAGGTGCGCTGAAGAAAAATTCCTACCAGTAAAATACATAGCCCTGTTGTGCTCGCATACCATTAATGACAATACAAGTGTAAAAATTTGGGAATTTCATTGCTTTTGTACATTTAGTGTATATGAATTTTCATCTTAACCCTATTAAGGGCATATGATTTCAGTATATTGCCAATTTTTCATGGAATATTTATAGACTCAGGCAAATGTTATATTCATCTCTGCCCAGACAACTAGATTTGTTTTACACTTTTATTGTCATTAAGAGTATGCGAGCACAACAGGGCTAGGAATTTTACTGGTAGGAATTTTTCTTCAGCGCACCTCACACACTTCATCCACTCATGCATAGAGATTTATACTGTAGTGATGTGATAATGAACTGGTTTGGTTGATATGTAGTCATACCCTCAATTAATGACAATAAAAGTGTAAACATTTGGGAATTTCCTTGCTTTTGTACATTTAGTGTATATGAATTTTCATCTTAACCCTATTAAGGGCATATGATTTCAGTATACTGGCATTTCTCATGGAATGTCACTACTTTTGTAAAAGCCTATGCCTCAATACAATGCCTTCTTATAACTGATATAGTTGGTAGTTTGACTAATCAAGGTATATGGTAAACTGAAATTAAAATGTCATCAACTAGACACTAGAACCTCTATCTTTGCCAAAAATCATCTGAATCCATCAAATGGTCGATAAGATATAAAATAAAGTGTATAAATACTGGTCATTTTTAAGGTTTTTTGGAATTTTCTGGAAAACTAAGGTATATGGTAAACTGAAATTAAAATGCCATCAACTAGACCCTAGAACCTCTATCTCTGCCAAAAATCAGCTGAATCCATCAAATAGTTGATGAGATACAGGGTGGCACATACGTATGTACGCACAGATAACATGATTTCATGATTGAACTTTCTGGATCTCTGGGTTGCCTTGACTAATGATGCTGAAATTCTACACACTTATAGAACCTATCAAATAAAAAAAATTGTGCAAAGTTTTAACTAATTTGGTTTATTGGTTTTTGAGTTATGATTGATCAAAGAAATGAGATTTCCAGCATAGGCCATTTGTGAAGTCTATTAAGAGATAGAGCGCTCTCGCGCCTCCCTTGATTTATTATTACCTACAGACATGTTTCATGCTTATGCAATCTTTAATGTAGGAGATGCTAATTACTGCCGATCGAAAGATTCAAACCCAGTTGCAAAGTCACCTTTGACTCTACAGCCTGATATTCAACCCCTAGGCCAACATCAATTAACATGGGAATCAAGAGAATTTAAACTCTATAAATGTCAAATCAGCAGGACATATACAGTGAGCTAAATAAGACAGTGTTCAGCAGCAGATATATATATAATTAGAAGAATCCCTAATACAAAATAAATACCCCCATTGGATTCCTTGTAACAGTTTACATGGAAAGTTGTGTGTTCTTTGTATAGGGCTTTGTTTTCAAGCGCATTGCCACCGGTAATTTTTTTTTTTTTTTTTTTAATCTAAATTTAAAAAAAAAAAATTAAAAAAAATTTGATAAGGTTTAAAAGGGTACTTACTTTGTTTCACTGTCCGTTGGCCTGTTTGTTTTTGTTAATTCTGAAAACGAAGAAAAAGAAGAAAAAAAATTAGCGCTTTTATAAATATACTAGCCGTCCCGACCCGGCGCTATATATATTTCATATATATATATTTTTTAATTTTTTAATCAATTTTGAAAGTGAAGTAGTATAATTACCTTCAAATGTGGGTACTTATGCAGTTTACGGACCGGGCTGAAATAATAACGTTATAATGTAGAAACCCATTCTTGAGGTGGGGAGGTTGATAAACTATTCTGTACTTTCACCTAACAATTTAATAAACAAAAGATACCGTACAAATTGAATTTAACTTGAAAATCCTATCTAAAAAATAGCCCGATTCGTAAACTGTATAAGCACCCAAATGTCTTTTAAACTTTAAATAACCTGATTTTCAGAGCTGATGTAGTATTTATGCACATTTATATAAAACCTGTGTAAATAGGACTGAATATAAATAACAATTGAATAAGAAAAACACATAGATAATTAATGAATTCGTTTTTTTTTTTTATATTTTCTTTAGGCATATGCAAATTAGTTAATAATTTCGACATCACTCGCATATTCACGTTTGTGTACATTCTGAAGCTGTTTTTCTTTTATTCTGAACGAAAAAGTGGCCTTTTAATCTCACTGTCAGTGTGACGAATGCCTCAACTTAATATGTATAGACTAGACATAACCGTGACCGGCACTCCAGACTCTGAGTCAGCGTGGCGCTATTCTGAATTGCCAACAGCGAGCAATAGACCATGGCCACCGAGAGTTAACTCTCGGAGGCCACGAATAGACTGTCTCTCCGGTCATAATTTTTTAAAAGTCAAAATCTTTTTTCATAATTAAAATTATGAAAAGAATATGAAAAAACTTGCTGGTATTTTTTTTTTTTTTTTTTTTTTTTTTTTAATGAAAATTAAATATAAAGTAAAAATCGATTTTTTTTTTTAATATCTGCGATCCGACAGCACTTTGATGATTGGTAGAAAAATTCATATTTCAATGTTTCAGAAAAAGAAGAAAAAAAAATCTATTTGATACTTTTTTTTACTAAAAGAAATTATTTAAAACTTTTCCTTTCAGCAAGTTTTAATTATAAAGTTTTATATGAAAAAGATTTTGACTTTTAAAAAAATTATGACCGGAGAGACAGTGTATTGATTGTGGCTTGCTGTTGTGAATTTGGAATAGCGGCACGCTGACTCAGTCGGATTAGATTTTGAGGCCCTAGGCTTCAGCCTGCCAAGCTTATCAAAAAATGTGATGACTGTTGCTTTTTGTATGCGGTTATTTCCAATTTATACTTAAACCCGATGAATTAGTTATTTTGACATTTATGAAGTTCGTGAACACTCCCGCACAACGTGACCTATGCAATCGCGTGGAGTGTGACCCGAACATTCTTCTAAAATGTTGCGTTCAGATTTAAACCTGTTTTCTTTTCTCCTTCGCTGTTATTTTTTAATCAACAGGTTAGCAGATATCATTTGAACGCTGTCAAATGTAAGACCTTTTCATATCTCGTCATTTCAAGTGTGGCTCTCTTTTTGAATTTACGGAAATCTTACATCAACTCAGATTTTTCATTGAAAATGACTAAATAAAAATTGTACTTTCAGAAAACCGATATAAATAGATTGGCAGTGAATGGATCGGTGGGCTAAGTGTGTGCAAGCACAAGGGGCCTACTTTGAAGGCGACTAGGGTCCCAACCCCGTCACGTATTTGAAATATTTTTTCTGGCCTAAGGTCGGATACGTTTTAGACAGGCCTTGTATATATAGGTGTATGAAGATGTTTTAGCATATACTTTCTATTCTTTGTATACCAATCTCTTCAAAATGGAAGCTCGATAATTGTCAACATGTAACAACAGAGCATATATCAGGACCGGCGGGACAGTTATAAAAGTGGGGGGGGGCTCTCCTAAAAAGTGGAGGGGGCGGTTAAACACATGTATATATAACTTCACTATTGATGGCCGTAAAGTGGGGGGGGGGCAAGTCAAAAAGTGAGGGATTGAGCCCCCCCCCCCCCCCCCCCCGGTGCCGCCGTTCATGTATATAATAATATAGAAATAAACATTTTGCTACATTTCAAAGACCATGATTTTATTCATTTTACGAATCATTATTTAAAAAAAAAAAAAAAAAATTTCCAAACAAAAACCTTAAGTAACAATATGGCTAACAAGATGGCTGCCGTCTTTAGGTAGCGTTTTTTTACTTTATCTTGATGGAGGTGAATCCGATGTGAGTTGTTTGTTTTTCAGACTTCTGTTTTGTTGCATTGCTATGTATTTTTTTTTTTTAGTTGAACTTTCTGGCTTTCTGATGAGTCCACAGAAGAAAGATCTGATATTGACATACAAATGTCGGTTGGTCTTCTGAGGAAGGAAACGGATCTGTAATTGTACCAAAAGTTTTAGTCTTGAAAAAATGAATCGTAAAATGAATAAAATTGTGGTCTTAGCAAACGTGTTATATATATATATATAAATAAATAAATATATAAATAAATATATATATATATATATATATATATATATATATATTATATTATATATAAATTTGGGAAAGTTCATTTTTTTTTTTTAAGCATCTTTAGAATTTTTAAGATAGAGGCAAAATGCCTTCATAAAAACCATGTGTTAAATGCAGATATTTTTTATTAAAATCAAAATAAAATATAAAAACTTTTTTTTTCTTCATCTTGACTTTTTTATCTAATATTTCGCTTGATATAACAAGCCTCGACAGAGCTTTAGACAAATAAAAGGTATTAACCTTTTTTTCTTTTTTTCGTAATAATCCTTCCTGGTCTTCTAGAAGTGGCGTCTGATGTTATGTGGACTAACGGTGCAAATGTCTTCTAAATTGAACTTAAATCGCGCATGGTTGCTGGTAGGTATAAATTTGGGAAAGTTCATCTTTTTAAGCATCTTTAGAATTTTAAACATTAAGATAGAGGCAAAATGCTGTAGCGATTTTTTTTTTTTTTTTTTTTTTTTTTTTTTTTTTTTAATGGAAATCGCTCCAGGCAAGGCCACTTCATGTAAGGAGCTAACAAGAACGAAAGATGATTATCACAAATATAGGAGATGCCTATTGGCCTTAGTCTTGAAAATTCCATGGCTATAAGTAGGAGGAAAAGTCAGCAGGAAGAGTTCCACAAGCCTGCAATTCTTGGAACGAAGCTACTGGAATAGGAAGCTGTATTACAATGAAGTATCAAAACAATGAATTGATGAAGATCAAGGAGTCAAACGAGCTGAAACAAAGGAAGCAGGGAATAAATCGGACAATTCTGAAGAACACATGCCATAATAGTATTTATAGAAAAGACTGAGACTAGCAACATCACATCTGTGAGAGAGGGGGGTGTAGAGAAGAAGGGTGGTGGCTAATCAATCAGATACGTTTCTGCACCTTATCAAGAACCCTCAAATGGGACAGAGATTCACCAGGTAAAATATGACAACAGTACTCCATACATGGTCTGATAGAAGATTTATAGAGATAGAGAATAGCCTCAGGTGTGAGAAAGTGTCTGGAGCGATTTTACGAGAAGCAGAAAGAGCAATAGGTCTAATGTATGTACTCCAAGAAAGATTTGATGAGAGAAGTTTCAGTCGATTTTTTCCTCAAGCGCAAGGGCCATCCCTGAGAATCTCAGGAAGAATATATATATATATATATATATATATATATATATATATACATACAAATTATTTATTTAAAAACTATAGAAACGTACCATGGTTTCATTGAAATAGACTGACCTTTTATTATTAAAAAAGTTTGTTAGAGCCGATTTAAATCATCAGCGACTCGCGTTACAGTGATCTTTGAACTCATTTTTCACTTTTTCATTTTGTGAGTCACTGATGATTTGAATGTGCTCTAACAACGTTTTTAACAATAAAAGGTGAGCCTGTTTCAATGAAACCATGGTACGTCTCTGAAGTATGTAACATTGTTTTTAAATAAATCAAAAGGCCATCAAAAGTGTGGGGAGATGGGAGTTGTTAGTCATCCTCTGTCTTACATGGTCTATTCTACTCTTAGCGAGAATCATTGCAGTCACCACAATATCACATTTACTCTAGGGGTCATCTTTACTGTGAGCCAAAAGACCAGGGAAGGTTTTGTTTAGTCCTTGGTGTTTGCGATGTTGACTTTGTTGGTTCCCCGATTTTATAAAATCCATTGAACTTCTCTTAAATTTTGCATGAAGTTGTAACTTTGGTCAGGTTAGAAAGTGACATTCTCCGATTTTTGAAAAAAAATCTGGTTAGCCCCCCAGGGGGTCAAAAGGCCCCGAAATGGCAAAAAATGACATTTTTTTACCCATAACTTTTCATCCATCCATTCAATTTCTCTGAAACTTGGCCAAAATGTGGAGGCAATTGTTCCTAATAGAAAATAAGTATCGCTGACTTTGGAAAAAATCTGGTTCGCGCCTCCAGGGGGTCAAAAGCCCCCAAAATGGCAAAAAATGACCCTTTTCTCCCATAACGTTTGATCCATCCATTCAATTTTTCTGAAACTTGGCCAAAATGTAGAGGCAATTGTTCTAGATATAAAATGAGCATCCTTAACCTCAGAAAAATTCTGATTCGCGCCCCTAGGGGGTCAAAGGAGAGTTCAAAAATACCCCAAATTGCCCCAATTTATTGCATTTTACACTCGCCACATCGAGTCACATACAGAGGGGGACCACGCACACGCTGCTTGTTTTTCTTGAGTTTTCCAAACGTTCTTCAAGGTTCCATAACTGAGAGGATCAACTTGATACAGCTTTGTGGTCAGTGTGAGCTGCTCAATATTAAAGGTGGAAGTGACCACCGACTTCTGAATCCTTTTCTAAATATGTCCATCAAGTTTAAACAAACAGATTTAAAAAAATAAACCAAGAAGAAAATTTAATTTCTGTTGATTTAGTATATTTTTGCAAACGTCCTTCAAGGTCCGATTAGTGATAGGATCAACTTGATACAGCTTTGTGGTCGATGCAAGCTGCGTAGTGGTGGTGAGGCAAGCGATAACAAACTTCGCAATTCACTTCTAAATATGTCCCTCACGTTCAAACAAACAGATTTAACAAAAATATGTTGCAATCTGTTGATTTAGTATATTTACTTAACGTCGCGGCCACGTTTGTCAAAAGTAGTGAAACGAGACGCGTGTGTTTAGCTTGGGCACCTCGGCGAGCTGACAATAAGAATCCTTCTCCCGCACGCAAATATATTTATTGCCATTTCGTGTATAAACTCTTACATAGGCTCATTTTTTTTTAGGCTTATTTTATTAGCTACTAGCTGACTTACCCAGCGTTGTCTGAGCATAAAATATGTTGAACATCATATTCGGTTTAACAAAATTCTACTTCATGAAGAGATTTTATCTCAAAGTATTGGAAAAGTTATTCAGTCTGGTCTTCTGTATAACCCTATTTCTTGCCAGGTTTCTATTTATCTCTTTCTCTCAAATCTATCCTTATCACTTCTTGCATGCTTTCCTTGGCTTTCCCCTGCACAACTGATCCTGCTACCTCACTGTTCTACAACTATTAACCCCCCCCCCCAAAAAAAAATTAATTCCCTGAACAGAAGTTTTTACACCACTTTTATGTCCCCTTATGAAGATTAAAATCAAGATATGATGCTAATAAAACTTATATCTAGATTCTTTATTCCAATTTTGATCAAAATCCATTACATGATTTTGATTCTAGAAAATGTCTCATATTTAAGGCTTAAGCTTATGGAGTCTTAAGAAGAAATTTAAATTCAGGGAATATTGCTTAATTAGTGTATAATGATTATGGGGTTAAAATAAATTAAAATCTGAAATATTTGAACTTTCACATGAGAGGTTATGCTCATATTATGTCCCCTAAAAAAACTTTAAAATACCCCAAAGAAACTGAAATTTTGGGAATATTTATTTATTGATGTCTAATACCTATTGTTAAAATTTCACAAAAATTGGAGGTTTCTGAATTTTCGCAAAGGACTTAAACCTCCTCTTTACCCCCTTTGCATAAAACTAAATATAGCCAACGTTTGAACCTCTTACGCCTAGCAGCTGTGCTCCAAAATACATAATGATCGCTTAGTTAGTTTAGGAGTTAATCCTGTACATACAAATATATAAACATATACACATATCTAACTTTATATAGATAAAGATATTGCTTGTGGAAGTATTTTTAGGTCGAAATTGGACCCCCTTTTTTTTTTCTCCGCCAGCATCAGTCATAATAATAGTAATTAGCAGGACCCCGTGGAAATTACATGGTGCTTTAACCTACTAGCGGGACCCCATGGAAATTCCACGGTGCTTCCTACATCAATCTTTATAATTGTTATTGTTAATAATAATATTCCTTTTGAAATAATAAATGTCTGTCAGGATCAATACTATTTCTTCCGTAAAAATAATTATTATTGTCAGCTAAATACTTAAATAAATTAAACGAATATGTCTCTTATCTATTTATTTAAATTTGTAGCAATTTAATTATGTTAAAAATGATAAATGTTCTGTCTTCTCATAAAAGCGGTATACTTATAGAGAACGCACCGCGTTTCCGTGACTTCGCGTCGTCAACGTTCGGGCAGGTCTCAGAAGCGCCCTAGAGTTGACGAGGCGAAAAACTGCGAAACGATAAATTGAAGACTGGCAGACGATAAATTCAGACAAAAAAAATCAAAGTAAAACACATATATAAAAGTAAAGAATGAACAAACCATAGCTAAACAACTGTTATTAATTAGATGTTTATTTATTTTTTTTATTTTTTTATCAAAGGAACCATTGTTAATCAAATATTTTTGAACAAAAAAATTTTTTTTGTGCACCGGAAAATTTCAAAACTTTTTTAACCAATTTCTGTTTTCTTTTGTTTTTTTAATTTTTTGTCAAAGGAACCATTGTTAATCAAATGTTTTTGAATAAAATGTTGTTTTGGGGTTTTTTTTGTGCATCGGAAAATTTCAAAACTTTTTAACCAATTTTTTTTTTTTTTTCTGAACATTTTTTGGGTTAGGGTTAGTTATTCGCTAGAAGTTAGGGTTAGGGTTAGTTATTCGCTAGAAGTAACCATTGCTGACAGAACTCAAGGAGTCCTTCGAGAGATTCAACGCGCTGACACAGACTGTAGAAATTTCTTCCAAAAGTTATCGTCTGCTTGCTTGGAACTTGATTATTTAATGTCTGCTGCAACCTGATGTGTTAATAGTTTCGTCAACTCTCGGGCACTTCTGAGACCTGCCCGAACGTTGCCAACACGAAGTCACGGAAACGCAGTGTGTTCTCTATAAAAAATACCCATAAAAAATAATTGTTAACTCAATATTATTACAATTTTTTGAAATGTATTTATTAAAAATCGTACTGTTTTAGTTGACGAGATAACAAAATTTGATTTTCGAACAATTCATTTTAAAAATGGGTAAAGTCTGAATTTTTTTACCTTAGCGACATTAAATTAATCATCAATCATCATTTTTGCTGACCGGACGATCTCATTTTTTTTTTTTTTTTTTTTTTTTTTTTTTTTGTGTGTGCATAGGTGATAACGTACATACGAACATGAAACGGCTTAATATCATGAACAGCTATACAAATATCTTCAACTCTGTCCACCTTTCGTGGGCCAATGTCATAATTGTCACCATTTAAAGTTACGTAAAAATGATTGGGTGTGCTGTTAATCTCAAGTGTTGATCATGTCTGTATCATGTCTGATGTAATTATGAAATCTGGACGAGCCAGTTATCAGTAGCAATTCTTGAACCCATCATATTAACTTAGTATCTGTTGACTAACTTTATCGGAATCTCTATTCAAATGCCATTTGTTCTTAAGGTGGTGTCTCATCGTTAACCTTTTACAAAGACTTTCTTTCTTTTTCTTGTGAAACAGGAATTTTTGTAGAATAGAAAGTATCCGTTTCATCATGGCCGTGCCACATCCGAAATCGGAAACTGCGAACTGGTGACTCCCTCTACCGTGCTAGTAAACTCCTCACACCTGACATTATCCTGTAACTCTACAAAGCCACCATCCGCCCATGCATGGAGTATTGTTGTCACATCTGGGCTGGTGCATCATCTACTAGTCTCTCCCTCCTTGACAAGGTCCAAAAAAGAGTCGCCAACCTAATAGGTCCCTCACTGTCGACCAGGCTCCAGTCCCTGTCCCATCGCCGCAATGTGGCATCCTTATGTTTGTTTTACAAATACTTCAATTGATTATGCTCCGATGAATTGGCTGCTCTGGTGCCCCCTCGACGTAAATTCACTAGACTAACTCGACAATCAACTAAATCTCATTCATTCACTGTGGAGGTCCCCAGATGCCGGAGAGCCTTCTACTCAAATAGCTTCTTTCCTCGTGCTGCTGGCCTCTGGAACTCCCTCCCTGCCCCCTGTTTCCTCGACAGTACTGACATGCAGAAATTTAAAACTAATGTAAACAGACATCTCGCTGCGCAGATCCCAATCTAGGTTAATACCCCCCCCCCCCAACCTTCTTCCCTTTTCTTTTTTCTCAGTAGCCTCTTATGTCTACAGTGGCGGCTTGCCTTGTTTGGTGTGAACTATGTTTAAAGAAAAAAAAAAAAAATCTTCCCCCCCCCCCCCCCCCAATTTTTTTTTCTTTTTTTTTTTTTTAATAATTTGTTTAAAAAGAATAATGGTTATTTGACAAACATAGTTCGCAAAGTTCTCTGGCCAGAGTTATAAAGATAAAAACTGTGGAACCATAAAGTTATTGTGTCATTGTTAAGATTTAATTGCAGCTCGACCATAAGGGACCCAATTAAAGATGTCACCAGACAACCCCCACATGCAAGGAAGACGGTCTATTCGACATAATTATAAAGGTCTGAAATCTTTGTGGGGGTTTAAGACTGGGTTCGTATTAAGGAGAGATGGAGTTAAAAAAATTGAAAGAATACAAACAAAAAGCGACCTTTCCAGTTGTATGAGTAATCACAAGAGTAACTTCTGACTTTCGCTACCGTTTATGTCGACAAACTTTGTTTATTTTTAATGTTTACCATGAGTGCATTTTCGTTAACCGTGAGATTAACATGAAATCCGGGTGACTTCAAAGATCCGATGATGTAAATAAGTAATTCTTCTCCAGTGAAATTGTTGTTGTTTTTTTCTTCAACGCGTCCATCTTTGAGGTTCACAAACTGAATAACTTATTTCATAACCTCGTTCGATATTTTTAGATGCGTTCACACAATTATGAGAAGTGTTGTTAGTTGGTCTGTCACACTTTAGAATGAAATATACTTTCTATTCTAACACACTTGGATTGAATGAACAAACCTTATTTTTACGAGTTATTGACCATTGGTCAGTCTGGCCATGCTCGAGTTTAAAATTGAATTTTCTTTGGTCTGGTCATGCTCGAGTTTAAAATTGTTTTTTTTCTTTGGTCTGGTCATGCTCGAGTTTAAAATTGTATTTTCTTTGGTCTGGTCATACTTAAGTTTAAAATTGTATTTTTTTTCGTCTGGTCATACTTAAGTTTAAAATTGTATTTTTTTTCGTCTCGTCATACTTAAGTTTAAAATTGTATTTTTTTTCGTCTGGTCATGCTCGAGTTTAAAATTGTATTTTCATTGTAAATGTCTGTAACAAAAATGTCTTTAACAAAAAAAGCTGAAATCTCCCAAATAAATTTCTTTCTCATGTATTTGAAAGATTTCTCTTCTTTTTCTAATTTTATCTTAACTTTTATCATGTTCTACTTTAAATGCAAATCTTGACGTGTTGAACATAATTGTCCAACTGCCTTTTAGGCCATGAAATAAAGTTGAACCTGTTTTTGAAATTGAACAGTATCAAAAACTAACATTCCTTATTGCTCGGGTAAACCAATCTGCATAAAATATTGACTTTTATTGATCTCGTATATCTAGTCCTCATTTATCTAGCGAAGAAAAGGGTCCCTTTTTGAATCCCAAGTATAACAATGAGGAACATCTGTATGCAATGAACATTTTGCACTGGGGTCAGCCCTGCATAAATTGAAAAACAAAAGCCGTTTTTTTGTTTTTGTTGACTTAAAAAATAGAGGTTAGTCAGTTATTGGGATTTGTGGCATGTCAACCCTTGTTGGGTCACTTTATACAGAACTGTTCCGTATACAAATTGTTTGCGGATTAATTTGTTTTGTTTTTTCCTGAATCGGGCCGTTTTCTAAATGCATTTTCTGCTCTTTACGAAATGGCAACAAACTTTGAAAATTCTACCCGCCAAAAGAGAACGAGAAATCACCCAACAATTTAAATTCTGATTTTCTAGATTGAAGAGGCGGGGGGTCGTTTTTCTACACACAATGCGGTTAAACAAAACAAAAACTGATTTATTTTTTTTTAAAATCATTGACTAAAATCTGACCTAAGATTTAGGTGCAATAATAATTAAAAAAAAAATTTTTTTTTTTAAATCTCCCCGTGTGATTCTTATGAACGGTTGATGTTCGACTCTACGTAGGTTATTTTCACGAAAACCAGGCAGTGATTTACCTTCCAACCTAGAGGGAAACATGACAATACGTTCTGTTTTTTGTTTTGTTTTTTGTTTAGACATATATGTACATGGACGTGTATATCTCTTTCTATCTATGTACGTATGTTGCAATACCCGTTCCTTCGGAGGGACCCGGTAGCATCAAACAAAATACAACGATAGAGACAAGGACGTGCTTGAGAAACTCTGTTTCTTTATTCTTCACCACCAGCTGGTGTAAGTTGGGTATACACATATATATAATTAAATATTTCTTTGTTAACAAAAGTCTTTTGGCATTATTGTTCGTCCCCTTGTCTTACGAAGAAACCTCTTTCTTTACCTTGACGGTGGTTGATTTTCGACTCTACCCAACGTAGGTTATTTTCACGAAAACCAGGCAATGATTTACCTTCCAACCTAGAGGGGAAACACGACAATACGTTCTGTAGCAGTCTGCTCCCGGAATCTAGGGAAGGCTTGTGGTCCCCACACCAGTTGTTTACGGCAGTTCGGCTGTGGTGAGGGTACCTCTCTTCATGGCTGACCCGTGACAAGTTTTTCTCTATATCCTCACAACTCGATCTCTGCGACGTAAGCGCTCCTTCCTCCTTCATTTAAAACCGCCGTTTTAATTTCTGACTTTGCACTTCGGGTGCCTTCTTCTTCTGGCCACGGGCACCTGACACTTTTAAAGGTTACCGAGTCGTTTTGGGGTTTTTTTTTTTTTACGACGTCATATTCCAAAATGAACTTGTCAACCTCCCACACCTGGGCTCGTTCAAAGGTCACCGATTCATTTCCGTTGTTCTTTTATGCCTAATTGACAATCTATCTAGTCTTCGGCTTTTCTTCATTATTACGGGGTCATGCCCGTAGCCTCCCTGTGATGTCTTATGCGTTATTACTCAACATGTCTGCATGATTATTTAAAACGGTCATCCAAAAGAAATAACCTCGCAAGAGTTATCTCCCCGTGTGATCATTGTTACTTGAATAATGTAAATAACCATTAATTACAATTTTTGTTGGATTTTGGGGAGAAACTAACGTGTACTTTTAGCCACTTCCACCGTTGACATAGCGCACAAAGCAGCAGCGCTCAGCCCGACAATGATGGTGGTCATCATTGGGGGCAGTGGGCGATTCATTTTATTTATTGGCTCCACTACATTTGTTCTCCCTAGGCTACAAACCATGGTTTTTATGATAAATCTGATTCTGTCATTTTTCTACTTCCATATAATTTCACGCTATATTTTGTGAGAAACTAATGAAGCAAATTTGAGAAAATCAGAAAATTAATGGATACAGAGATTTAAAAAAAAAAAAAAAAAAAAAAAAAAAACACAAGTCATTTTCGATTTACATTCATGGACCAAAAATGTGCTTGATCTAAATTATGTATGACAAATATAATGTGTGTGTTTTTCATTTTCTGTGTCTTTTTTCCATTTTCTGTCTTTTTTTCCATTTTCTGTGTCTTTTTATTTTCATTTTCTGTCTTTTTTTTCCATTTTCTCTGGCTTTTTATTCCTCCATTTTCTCTGGCTTTTTTTTTCTCCATTTTCTCTGGCTTTTTTTTTTCTCCATTTTCTCTGGCTTTTTTTTTTCTCCATTTTCTCTGGCTTTTTATTCCTCCATTTTCTCTGGCTTTTTATTCCTCCATTTTCTCTGGCTTTTTATTCCTCCATTTTCTCTGGCTTTTTATTCCTCCATTTTCTCTGGCTTTTTTTTTCTCCATTTTCTCTGGCTTTTTTTTTCTCTCCATTTTCTCTGGCTTTTTTTTCTCCATTTTCTCTGGCTTTTTTTTTTCTCCATTTTCTCTGGCTTTTTTTTTTCTCCATTTTCTCTGGCTTTTTTTTTTCTCCATTTTCTCTGGCTTTTTTTTTTTCTCCATTTTCTTTGGCTTTTTTTTTCTCCATTTTCTTTGGCTTTTTTTTTTCTCCATTTTCTCTGGCTTTTTTTTTTCTCCATTTTCTCTGGCTTTTTTTTTTCTCCATTTTCTCTGGCTTTTTTTTTTCTCCATTTTCTCTGGCTTTTTTTTTCCTCCATTTTCTCTGGCTTTTTTTTTCCTCCATTTTCTCTGGCTTTTTTTTTCCTCCATTTTCTCTGGCTTTTTTTTTTCTCCATTTTCTCTGGCTTTTTTTTTTCTCCATTTTCTCTGGCTTTTTTTTTTCTCCATTTTCTCTGGCTTTTTTTTTTCTCCATTTTCTCTGGCTTTTTTTTTCTGTCTTTGTTTTTATAGAATCTGCTATGCCAAGTTAAAATCCTGTGATATCCATTGTGGATTTAGATGAAATATTTAACCAGATTTAATCTGTGTTTTGATGTTGTATCAATAGTGTAAAAGATTCTGTGCAACATGGTCATCTCCAAGTCCGATGTCAACAAATACTTGTTGAGCCGTCATCTAAAGTAATCAAATCTTATCCATTCCATTCATCGTTTCCAATCCTCTCATAATATTGTTCATCATCTAACTGACAATCTTACTAACCCGTATCCTCGAGTGGCATTCTGGCCTTGGTAAGTGGTGACTCATGACAATTAGGTGTTAGCTTCAGGATGGCCGGATAATGATGGAGAGGATGATCTTGGGGAACAGGTGGATGTAGCCAGTTTCGATGGTGAGAAAAACATAGGATTTCCGGTCAAGAGTAAATATATTTATGGGATACTGACTGTGGCCAATAGACCTGAAGATCAGTTCGAGCAGCAGCCAATGAGATGAGAAGATAATTTAGAATAGACAATGAATGTCTTGACAGGCAGATGATCTCTGTTAGGTTCTAGGAGATGGGAGGCTTGACGCAAATGCAGTCGCCAGTAACAGGGCCTCCAACGAAACACCCATACCCGTGTTCAACAAGTCGTCCTAATACAATGTATGTCTGCGTTGTTATTTGCTTTTAATACAGATTGTAAACCAGTGCTTGCATCCTCGGCAATCGCTGAGACTAGAATCGACACAGCCAGGATAAGATGAAGACTTACACCCCCCCCCCCCGCACATGCGTTTTGGTGGTCCAGCGTGACCTAAACATAGCGACAGCTTATATACAGTTTCACTCGCACACGTCCACACATATACAGACGAAACAACACTTTCTCTGTCTAGACAATTTGAACTCTTATCAACTCTTAACTTTTGTTTGTTCTAAAAAGTCGCAAATAAAAATGATATATTTGTGTATGGATAGACTTTGTCATTCTTTTGATATTGCCTTTTCCACTACAGGACGACATATGGTTCCTCATTCAATCCTGGACAACGCCAGGTCGTTTTGCTAGTCTGTAATATTTTTGCAACTCTGACAAACACTCATGCTCGTCAACTTTTGTTTTGTGCGTCATGATTTGAATAACTGTTTTGTTTCCTCGTTTCAACGGCTGTGAATTCTCTCACTAAACGATGATTTCTCACTTTTTTGTTTTTTTGTTTTGTTTTGTGAACTCGTTGCTCAATATCTGATGTCATAAGTTTGTTTTTGTGATTTTTTTTTTTTTTTTTTTTTCCCCTTCAATCGACCAAGATAGTTGCGTCTTCGCATTATTATAGGAAGCTTTGTCTGTCACGCTTTGATTTGAAATAGGAATTCCCATCGCTAAATGCGCAGATTGAATGCACATATCTTATTTTAGATATTTATTGGTCTGTCAAGCCTAAATTAAGATTAGCATTATCGTTGGTCTGTCAAGCCTAAATTAAGATTAGCATTATCGTTGGTCTGTCAAGCCTAAATTAAGATTAGCATTATCGTTGGTCTGTCAAGCCTAAATTAAGATTAGCATTATCGTTGGTCTGTCAAGCCTAAATTAAGATTAGCATTATCGTTGGTCTGTCAAGCCTAAATTAAGATTAGCATTATCGTTGGTCTGTCAAGCCTAAATTAAGATTAGCATTATCGTTGGTCTGTCAAGCCTAAATTAAGATTAGCATTATCGTTGGTCTGTCAAGCCTAAATTAAGATTAGCATTATCGTTGGTCTGTCAAGCCTAAATTAAGATTAGCATTATCGTTGGTCTGTCAAGCCTAAATTAAGATTAGCATTATCGTTGGTCTGTCAAGCCTAAATTAAGATTAGCATTATCGTTGGTCTGTCAAGCCTAAATTAAGATTAGCATTATCGTTGGTCTGTCAAGCCTAAATTAAGATTAGCATTATCGTTGGTCTGTCAAGCCTAAATTAAGATTAGCATTATCGTTGGTCTGTCAAGCCTAAATTAAGATTAGCATTATCGTTGGTCTGTCAAGCCTAAATTAAGATTAGCATTATCGTTGGTCTGTCAAGCCTAAATTAAGATTAGCATTATCGTTGGTCTGTCAAGCCTAAATTAAGATTAGCATTATCGTTGGTCTGTCAAGCCTAAATTAAGATTAGCATTATCGTTGGTCTGTCAAGCCTAAATTAAGATTAGCATTATCGTTGGTCTGTCAAGCCTAAATTAAGATTAGCATTATCGTTGGTCTGTCAAGCCTAAATTAAGATTAGCATTATCGTTGGTCTGTCAAGCCTAAATTAAGATTAGCATTATGGTTGGTCTGTCAAGCCTAAATTAAGATTAGCATTATCGTTGGTCTGTCAAGCCTAAATTAAGATTAGCATTATCGTTGGTCTGTCAAGCCTAAATTAAGATTAGCATTATCGTTGGTCTGTCAAGCCTAAATTAAGATTAGCATTATCGTTGGTCTGTCAAGCCTAAATTAAGATTAGCATTATGGTTGGTCTGTCAAGCCTAAATTAAGATTAGCATTATCGTTGGTCTGTCAAGCCTAAATTAAGATTAGCATTATCGTTGGTCTGTCAAGCCTAAATTAAGATTAGCATTATCGTTGGTCTGTCAAGCCTAAATTAAGATTAGCATTATCGTTGGTCTGTCAAGCCTAAATTAAGATTAGCATTATCGTTGGTCTGTCAAGCCTAAATTAAGATTAGCATTATGGTTGGTCTGTCAAGCCTAAATTAAGATTAGCATTATCGTTGGTCTGTCAAGCCTAAATTAAGATTAGCATTATCGTTGGTCTGTCAAGCCTAAATTAAGATTAGCATTATCGTTGGTCTGTCAAGCCTAAATTAAGATTAGCATTATCGTTGGTCTGTCAAGCCTAAATTAAGATTAGCATTATCGTTGGTCTGTCAAGCATAAATTAAGATTAGCATTATTGTTGGTCTGTCAAGCCTAAATTAAGATTAGCATTATCGTTGGTCTGTCAAGCCTAAATTATAACCTTTTTATCGGTTTGTCACGCTTATTTTTGAAATAGGATTTTCCTTGCTAAATATGCACATTCAATAAATACATATTATTTCCAATACATCCAAGCATCTCTAGAAAGATAAGTCTTTTGGTCGGTCTGTCGGGTTCGAGTTTGAAAATGCATTTCCATCCGCAAGTGTATAGATTGAATTGATGCATCTGAAGAATGTCCTTTTTCTTCTTTTCTTCCCTCGCTCTCTCCCACACACACTCGCATATCCGATCTGGTGTCTACATTCATATTCAACCAGAACACCAAACAAAAATAACTAGATTATTTACATATCTAAAACCGCCCGAACCTCTAAATGCATATCATACAAAATCAAAGCGAATAGCTATAACGCATATGTCCTTCCTGTAGTCTTGTACACTGGACTGTAAAATTACATCAGAAAGTAGAAACTTTCTAAAACCAAATCATGCGCTTCATTACATAAACTATCTGATCACATGGACACTCAGCCTTTTATAATAAACTAGCGGAACCCGTCGCCCGGCATTGCATGGGAGAAAGTACTACCTATTGCATGACGTTGAATAAAAAAAGCAACGGCCTATTGTGTTTTCTTCCCCGTCTACCGTGTTGGCGAATGTTTTAAATTTAAAGAAAAAAGAAAATGTTGGAGTAGAATGGGATCGAACGCTAAACCTGACAATAATGAAACCTACGTTCTTACCCATTGCGCCACTCTTTCGGCTTACAAATACATGTGAAAATAGGCCAATAAACCTAAGCTTAGTTATTGGCATGCGTGTTAAATTAATATCAGGCAAATAATAAATAAGAACCGGTGTTTTGTGAAAATTAAACTGTGTGTATTAGTTCCCGGTGTCGATGAGTAGAGTGACAGTACATAATTTTTAGGGAGAAAAGTTTTTGCTACCACCTATATGGAGTTGCTTTTTCGGAGAGACGTTGATGGTGGGCCAAATGTAATATTTAGTGTTAGGTAGAAAAAAATAATAACAAATTTACTAAAACACGCTCGAGTGAATAAGTGTAGTATAGTAGCCTGTGATGCATGTGGTTATTTTCCTATACTCCGAGAAGGCACAGGGGAAAAATCGTCTCTACTTTATATATTAGATGTAGACATGTTTGTCTGTTGTCAGTGTGAATATGCGTGTGACAGTGTAAGTTCAGTAGACTATGTAGGTAGTGTGTGCATATATGCTTGTCTTTGTCTAGTCAGTGTGTGAGTGTTATTTTTTGCCAAATTAATTGAATTGAATAAACTATCAGATCAGTATCGCAGAGTTGCGGAAACTCACTGGCATCGCATCAATATCCTCTGTCGTCAAATGTAAAGTCTTGAGATTGTTTGGTCACGTGAAGTGTTCCGGTGTAGGGCTATGCAAAATATGTGTTGAAGGCATGATACAAGGAAGCCGGTTGAAAGGTAGACAAAAGAAAAGATGGATGGACAACGTTTGTGAATGGACGAACATGAACATAAACCAAGCGAACACCTTGGCCCACCGGGGGGGGGGGGGGTATTTTGAGAAAGAAAAAAACCCCAAAAAACAACAATGCAAGATACAGCCACGGAGACGGTTTGCTGTAATGGCTACCGAGTGACTAAGTGAGCAGCATCACGTACGTACGTGTGTCAGTCAGTCAGTCAGTCAGAGTAAATTCTCTTGATTCCCATGTTAATTGCTGTTGGCTTAGGGGTTGAATATCAGGCTGAAGAATCAAAGGTGAGTCTGCAACTGGATTCGAATCCTTCGACCAGCAGTATTTATTTACTCCTCTCCAGGAGTTAGGCACAAGGCCAGTTTTATCTTACTCCCACAAGTAAGATGTGACCCAAGGTCGGATCGGGAAAGTGGGGTTTGAAAAGCCAGCGTCTGAGAGGTGAGCACTCTGGCCATTAAAAATTGCCTGGGCAGCCCCGTCGGCATTCTCCGGTAGGGGTGCCTCAGGCAGTAAGCAATAAACTTACTCCTCCCCAAAGAGGGGAGGCAAAGCCTGGGAGGGTGGACCTCCTAGAACTGCACAGGACAGACCCATAGACCGGCGTAAATCAAGCCTCGAAGGCCAAGACAATACCAGTTTATGGGGTGTAGTATCCATCGGAACAGATACTACACTTTGATCTTACCAGCAGTAATTAACATTTTCTACACTGAAGATTGCATAAGCATGAGACACTGGTGTCTTTAGGTAATAATAATAAATATTTATTTAACATATATATATATATATATATATATATATATATATATATATATATATATAATGAAGGTTAGTGGGAGAGAACCCCAGCAGAATACTCGATCTTTAAGAAAATTAAAAAATAAGAGTGTAATATTTGTAAATATATGTATTACAGAAGATCAGAACAACATCGGTACCGCCGGTTTCAAATCCTAAAAAAGGGAACCTATAATAGGCCTAAGCTGAAGAGTCCGGTAAAGAGGTCTATTATAGGTCCCTTTTTTTAGGATTTGAAACCGACGGTACCAATGTTCTCATCTTCTGTAATACATATATCTATATATGAATAAAACTGGGGATAAAATGATCGACGTAATGGAAAATGAAAAACCAAAAACTTTGTTTATTTATGTATCCATCAACGCTTCATCTTTATTGAAAGACTTCCTCAGGATGATGAAAACAATGTATAAAAATCATACAGAATATTAATTTTGATTTGTCAGAAAGTGTCCAGACTTGGGCATGGCTGTAGATGCGATTAAGCAGAGAATGAAAAACATGATTTTGGATATGGCGTCAGTCTCATTCAAAGGACGCGGACATGAATGGGGTGATGTCTTCGACTTTATTAGCTTCACATGTTTATTTTTAGCTGGGAAGTTTGTCTGGGTCAAAATATGTCATAGCCAAGCTTGGCTGACAGTGGATGTGAGGGCGGGCGGGTGGGGGGAGTATGAATCTACCGTTGATTCTGACCAGGGAAGAACCACTTGCTTATCTAGCCACAGCGAAGAGCTGTAATACAGCAAAACGGCCTGTCTGTGAATAACTATAAATATATAAGGGAAAGAAAAAGAAAGAAAAATAATTATAATAAGAAAGTAGAAATACGGAGATTTTTTTACTATTTTTTATTTTTTGTTTTTTTATTTTTGAAACGCAAATTATGATTATGCCTGTCACATGAGTACGTTTAAATATATCAAATAATATAGTTGTTTCCCCCCCCCCCTAATTGTTTGCTGCATGAACGTCATCGGTTTAACATTTGTATACATGCTGGCATGTATTGGACGGCTTTTTAGAGATCCACTTTTAAACCAACCTATCTCTTTATTTATCCCTCTTTCTCTCAAGTCTATCTTTATCGTTTCCTCCCATGTTTTTCTTGGCCTTTCTTCCTTCCCAACTGATCCTTCTACCTCAACTGCTCTTCATCCAAGAACTCCCATCTATTCTTTCAATATTGCTCTACCATCAAAGTCTCCTGTTCTGCACACATCTCCTTATACTGTCCAGATTTTCCTCGGAGTTTGTCAGATCTAAGCAAGTCTTTGACTCGCGTTACGCATCCGTTGTATCATTCTCATATCATTTCTCTCCATGAAACACATCATTCCCAAATAAAAATTAATTTCAGGCTTGAATTTCATTTGGTTAAAGAGCACAACTGTACCATAATACTTGACTTTTACCGTGTTCATCAGCTCTGAACAAGTCTTTAAGACTCGCATTAAACATCCATCATATCCTCATTTATCTTTTATATATTTTCTTTTTCCTGACAATATTTTTTCTAAAGGAAATACTTTTTAATCATAATTTTGCATTTGAATGGTTAAATCATGTGCGTTTCTCTTTCTTTTTTTTTTTTTCAATAAACATCGATAAAATACACAAGTCAAAAGTTGAAGTATTTCCGTTAGAAAAAAATATTGTCAGGAAAAATAAAAAAAAAAATAAAAAATAATTTTAAAAATATTGTCAGGAAAAATAAAAAATAAATAAAAAATAATTTTTAAAATATTGTCAGGAAAAATAAAAAAAATAAAAATAATTTTAAAAATATTGTCAGGAAAAAGGAAACATAATAAAAAAAATATTGTCAGGATAAAGGAAACATAAAAAAAATAATAAAAAATAATTAAAAAAATATTTTCAGGAAAAAATAAACATAAAAAAAATAAATAAATATTAAATGCACTTCAGTTTTGAGCTTGACAAGTGAACTTTTAAGCACTGAGGAATGTGGCCATCTTGAATTTATAATGAGGTTGACAATCCACTCATGGAAAATTATAATTTTCTCATGCACATATTAGTCAATTGCTGAATCTATTGCGTTTATTTGTGCTTTTGTGTTTAATATTGCAAATAAAACCAGTTTTTCATGTAGTATCGTCTGCTATTAGATGTGGTAGACTTGTCGCAATTTAAAAAAAAACTTTTTTAGATGCACCAATGTCTGTTGATTGATGTCACACTTCAGTTTGAAATAGCATTTTCTTTGGTCTGTCGTGCTTCAGTTTGAAATAGCATTTTCTTTGGTCTGTCGTGCTTCAGTTTGAAATAGCATTTTCTTTGGTCTGTCGTGCTTCAGTTTGAAATGTCATTTTCTTTGGTCTGTCGTGCTTCAGTTTGAAATGTCATTTTCTTTGGTCTGTCGTGCTTCAGTTTGAAATGGCATTTTCTTTGGTCTGTCGTGCTTCAGTTTGAAATGGCATTTTCTTTGGTCTGTCGTGCTTCAGTTTGAAATGACATTTTCTATGGACTGTCGCGCTTCAGTTTGAAATGGCATTTTCTATGGACTGTCGCGCT
Source organism: Sepiola atlantica (assembly GCA_963556195.1). Lineage (NCBI taxonomy): Eukaryota > Metazoa > Mollusca > Cephalopoda > Sepiida > Sepiolidae > Sepiola > Sepiola atlantica. Next base: position 50,223,057 of record OY744551.1, on the reverse strand, counting down.
TCAGTTTGAAATGGCATTTTCTATGGACTGTCGCGCTTCAGTTTGAAATGGCATTTTCTATGGACTGTCGCGCTTCAGTTTGAAATGGCATTTTCTATGGACTGTCGCGCTTCAGTTTGAAATGGCATTTTCTATGGACTGTCGCGCTTCAGTTTGAAATGACATTTTCTATGGACTGTCGCACTTCAGTTTGAAATGGCATTTTCTATGGACTGTCGCGCTTCAGTTTGAAATGGCATTTTCTATGGACTGTCGCGCTTCAGTTTGAAATGACATTTTCTATGGACTGTCGCGCTTCAGTTTGAAATGACATTTTCTATGGACTGTCGCGCTTCAGTTTGAAATGGCATTTTCTATGGACTGTCGCGCTTCAGTTTGAAATGGCATTTTCTATGGACTGTCGCGCTTCAGTTTGAAATGGCATTTTCTATGGACTGTCGCGCTTCAGTTTGAAATGGCATTTTCTATGGACTGTCGCGCTTCAGTTTGAAATGGCATTTTCTATGGACTGTCGCGCTTCAGTTTGAAATGACATTTTCTATGGACTGTCGCACTTCAGTTTGAAATGGCATTTTCTATGGACTGTCGCGCTTCAGTTTGAAATGGCATTTTCTATGGACTGTCGCGCTTCAGTTTGAAATGACATTTTTTGGTCTGTCGCGCTTCAGTTTGAAATGGCATTTTCTTTGGTCTGTCGCGCTTCAGTTTGAAATGGCATTTTCTTTGGTCTGTCGCGCTTCAGTTTGAAATAGCATTTTCTTTGGTCTGTCACGCTTTAGTTTAAAATAGCATTTTCTTTGGTCTGTCATGCTTCAGTTTAAAATAGCATTTTCTTTGGTCTGTCATGCTTCAGTTTAAAATAGCATTTTTTGGGGTCTGTCATGCTTAAGTTTGAAATAGCATTTTTAGATACATCCACACATCTCTAAAAGAGGACGTGTCAGTCCATCGATCGGTCTGTAACACTTCAATATGAAATCGAATTTACATCGCTAAATTCCCAGATTAAATGGCCACGCTAAGAGGGTTAATTTTTTTTTGTAAACTTTACCATTTAGGACAAAAGCGCACCCTACCTCCTTTGAGTAAGTTATTATCCGTCGGCCATGTTATTTTGTTCAGAAGTAGGATTATAACCGAACCAGAAGGGTTTAATTTTAAGATAAATAAGGACCAGACCAGATACTTGGCTTCTGCATTTTGAACTTTAATTCAAGCCATGAAGTAGAAAATGCTTTAAAAAATGCTAGAATTCACCGACTGAACAAAAAAAGTTTCTTTTTAGTCTCATGTAACGTGGCATCCTCAACAAAGATATTAGCTCCATGACACATAATTATAAGAAGAAACGTCACGCATAACCATTTGAGGAAATTTACAGTCTTTTGTACGTGTTTCTTTTCAGTTTCATGTAACATGGCATCCTCAACAAAGATATTGGATCAATGACACATAATTATAAGAAGCAATGTCATGCATAACCAATTGACAAACTTTAGTCTTTCGTATGGAGCTCCTGCAAAAAATGTAGGGGCCAATATTACAATCTGAGATGTGTTTCTACAAGTGGGAATCTTCTAGAGATTATACCCCTCCACATTGGTAATACCCCAGAGACACTGCTTGATCCTGGTCCACTTTGCTTCTACTCATAACATCAAGTATTTTTTTTTTTTTTTTTGTGCTTCAGTTTCAGATCCGTGGTCTAAAGAAACATACAGTTTATTAATAATTTCCCGCTTTTTTATTGGCTATTTTAAAATTACTAATTTTTTTTTTTTTTTCCATTCCAGCATATTGTGTGATGACCAACCCTCTCCTCTTCATGCTGCTTTTGTCGACGGTTTCAATGCATAAATGGTTGTCCTCCAAGCACCGGTTTCCCTGCACCCTCAGTGATAAAATGTCACGGTGGCAACCTTGAGGCTTTTCTAAAAGAAAACTATTTGTTTCAAGTAAAAAAAATTAAAATTTAAACCCACTTTGTTTTCTAAATACTGTTTTCTAAATACTGTTTTCTAAATACTGTTTTCTAAATACTGTTTTCTAAATACTGTTTTCTAAATACTGTTTTCTAAATACTGTTTTCTAAATACTGTTTTTAAATACTGTTTTTAAATACTGTTTTCTAAATACTGTTTTCTAAATACTGTTTTCTAAATACTGTTTTTAAATACTGTTTTCTAAATACTGTTTTCTAAATACTGTTTCTAAATACTGTTTTCTAAATACCGTTTTCTAAATACTGTTTCTAAATACTGTTTCTAAATACTGTTTTCTAAATACTGTTTTCTAAATACTGTTTTCTAAATACTGTTTCTAAATACTGTTTTTAAATACCGTTTTCTAAATACCGTTTTTAAATACCGTTTTCTAAATACCGTTTTCTAAATACTGTTTCTAAATACTGTTTTCTAAATACCGTTTCTAAATACCGGTTTCTAAATACCGTTTTCTAAATACCGTTTTCTAAATACTGTTTTCTAAATACTGTTTTCTAAATACTGTTTCTAAATACCGTTTTCTAAATACCGGTTTCTAAATACCGTTTCTAAATACCGTTTCTAAATACCGTTTCTAAATACCGTTTCTAAATACCGTTTCTAAATACTGTTTCTAAATACTGTTTTCTAAATACTGTTTTCTAAATACTGTTTCTAAATACCGTTTCTAAATACCGTTTCTAAATACCGTTTTCTAAATACCGTTTTCTAAATACTGTTTTCTAAATACTGTTTTCTAAATACTGTTTTCTAAATACCGTTTTCTAAATACCGGTTTCTAAATACTGTTTCTAAATACCGTTTTCTAAATACTGTTTCTAAATACCGTTTTCTAAATACCGTTTCTAAATACCGTTTTCTAAATACCGTTTTCTAAATACTGTTTTCTAAATACTGTTTTCTAAATACCGTTTTCTAAATACCGGTTTCTAAATACTGTTTCTAAATACCGGTTTCTAAATACTGTTTCTAAATACCGTTTCCAAATACTGTTTCTAAATACCGTTTCTAAATACTGTTTTCTAAATACCGTTTTCTAAATACCGTTTTCTAAATACCGTTTTCTAAATACCGGTTTCTAAATACTGTTTCTAAATACCGGTTTCTAAATACTGTTTCTAAATACTGTTTTCTAAATACCGTTTCCAAATACTGTTTCTAAATACCGTTTTCTAAATACTGTTTCTAAATACCGTTTTCTAAATACCGGTTTCTAAATACTGTTTCTAAATACTGTTTTCTAAATACCGGTTTCTAAATACTGTTTCTAAATACCGTTTCCAAATACTGTTTCTAAATACCGTTTCTAAATACTGTTTTCTAAATACCGTTTTCTAAATACCGTTTCTAAATACCGTTTTCTAAATACCGTTTTCTAAATACTGTTTTCTAAATACTGTTTTCTAAATACTGTTTTCTAAATACCGTTTTCTAAATACCGGTTTCTAAATACTGGTTTCTAAATACCGTTTTCTAAATACTGTTTCTAAATACCGTTTTCTAAATACCGTTTCTAAATACCGTTTTCTAAATACCGTTTTCTAAATACTGTTTTCTAAATACTGTTTTCTAAATACTGTTTTCTAAATACCGTTTTCTAAATACCGGTTTCTAAATACCGGTTTCTAAATACTGTTTCTAAATACCGTTTCCAAATACTGTTTCTAAATACCGTTTCTAAATACCGTTTTCTAAATACCGTTTTCTAAATACCGTTTTCTAAATACTGTTTCTAAATACCGTTTCTAAATACCGTTTTCTAAATACCGTTTCTAAATACCGTTTTCTAAATACCGTTTTCTAAATACCGTTTTCTAAATACTGTTTTCTAAATACTGTTTTCTAAATACTGTTTTCTAAATACCGGTTTCTAAATACCGGTTTCTAAATACCGGTTTCTAAATACTGTTTCTAAATACCGTTTCCAAATACTGTTTCTAAATACCGTTTCTAAATACTGTTTTCTAAATACCGTTTTCTAAATACCGTTTTCTAAATACCGGTTTCTAAATACTGTTTCTAAATACCGGTTTCTAAATACTGTTTCTAAATACCGTTTCCAAATACTGTTTCTAAATACCGTTTCTAAATACTGTTTTCTAAATACCGTTTTCTAAATACCGTTTCTAAATACCGTTTTCTAAATACCGTTTTCTAAATACCGTTTTCTAAATACCGTTTTCTAAATACTGTTTTCTAAATACTGTTTTCTAAATACTGTTTTCTAAATACCGTTTTCTAAATACCGGTTTCTAAATACCGGTTTCTAAATACCGTTTCTAAATACCGTTTCTAAATACCGTTTTCTAAATACCGTTTTCTAAATACCGTTTTCTAAATACTGTTTTCTAAATACTGTTTTCTAAATACTGTTTTCTAAATACCGTTTTCTAAATACCGGTTTCTAAATACTGTTTCTAAATACCGGTTTCTAAATACCGTTTTCTAAATACCGTTTCTAAATACCGTTTTCTAAATACCGTTTTCTAAATACCGTTTTCTAAATACCGTTTTCTAAATACTGTTTTCTAAATACTGTTTTCTAAATACCGTTTTCTAAATACCGGTTTCCAAATACCGTTTCTAAATACTGTTTCTAAATACTGTTTTTAAATACTGTTTTTAAATACTGTTTCTAAATACTGTTTAACAATATTTTTTATGATAATAACTATTAATAATAGTATTGATATTATTATCAATGATATTATTATTATTGTTACTAGTAATAATATTGACTGAACTTGTCTAAATTACACAGTAGTTAAAAATTAATTAACTAATACTCCTTTAGTGCATCATTTAATTTTTAAATAATAAAGTTTCTTAGACGAATCAAATTGATAATAAAAATAGCCGCAATTTGCTGAAGTTACAGTAATTTTGCTTAATTTATATTTTGCTTAATTTATATTTTGATAAATTTTTGTTAACGTTGAATTATTTGTTTATTAATTTTTAAAATTTACTGTTGATCCTTCCTGCTATGAAATAAATGTCAGCTATAAATTATTTAAAAAAAGTCTTTAATGCAATATAGAAGAACATTGTTGATGAGATGACATTGCATTTTTTTTATTTCGCAGAAGGGAAATATTCTTTTGCTTTTAAATTGTTGATAATATGAGCTCACATTTTTTCTAGTATTTCCGTAAGATTAATACCGCTCGTTTGTCATAGTTAATTAAGCTAATCAGTTAGTCATGTCTGGGACAACCAGTTAGTCATGTTTGGGACAACCAGTTTGTGTACCATTTTACGGTTTTCTTGGGGATAAAGTTTTGAAGCACCCAACACTCTTCAGCATCTCGTGCAGTACGCAGGCCATGATCAGGATTACTGACTTTCCTCCTGTTTCTCTACAACCAACTGCAGATAGCATTTTGATGACATTAGGTTACTGATACAGAATAGGACCCAATTTCCGCAAACTTTGCGTCAGCATCTTCCGGCTGTTTACGTAAGCCAATGAAAAAAGCCAATGTGAAGATTGACAGGCGATAAGGACGCTACTGCTTAAAGTAAATACATTTTTTGTTTGTTTATACTTAGGAAATTAAAAATAAACAACCTGTCAATGGGTTTTTTTATAACAAACAAAAATAGCTAAACAACTGTTAAATTAAAAAAAAAAATTTTTTTTTGTATTAGATAAAATAATTTTGTGGAACCACAGCTATATTCCATGAAAAATGCCAGTATACTGAAATCATATGCCCATAATAGGGTTAAGATGAAAATTCATATACACTAAATGTACAAAAACAAGGAAATTCCCAAATTTTTACACTTTTATTGTCATTAAGGGTATGCAAGCACAACAGGGCTATGTATTTTACTGGTAGGAATTTTTCTTCAGCGCACCTCACACACTTCATCCACTCATGCATAGAGATTTATACTGTAGTGATGTGATAATGAAATGGCTTGGTTGATATGTAGTCATACCCTTAATGACAATAAAAATGTAAAAATTTGGGAATTTCCTTGCTTTTGTACATTTAGTGTATATGAATTTTCATTTTAACCCTATTAAGGGCATATGATTTCAGTGTACTGGCATTTTTCATGGAATGTCATTACTTTTGTAAAGGCTATGCCTCAAGAAAATGGTAATTTTTAAGGTTTTTTGGGAATTTTCTGGAAAACTAAGGTATATGGTAAACTGAAATTAAAATGCCATCAACTAGAACCTCTATCTCTGCCAAAAATCAGCCGAATCCAAATAGTTGATGAGATACAGGGTGGCACACACGTACGTACGTACACACGGATAACACAAAATCACTCCTGACCTTTCTGGATCTCTGGGTTGCCTTGACTAATGATGCTGAAATTCTACACACTTATAGAACCTATCAAATGAAAATTTTGTGCAAAGTTTTAAATAATTTGGTTTATTGGTTTTTGAGTTATGATTGATCAAAGAAATGAGATTTCTAGCATAGGTCGTTTTTGAAGTCTATTAAGGGATAGAGCGCTATCGCGCCTCCTTGATTAATTTCAGTACCTTAGCCAGCTCCTTTTTCCTTGAGAATAGAACGTGTCCTTATGTCCACGCTCTGTAGTTACTATTTGTGCATCTCCATGCATATTTGTCTGTCAGCTTGCTCCTTGGGGTTAACCTGAACATATATTCACAGTTTCTGCAATTTTTTTTCTTCTTAGCTATTAGACGTCGTTCTTGGCAGAAGGAGATGACTCGTTCGGAAGACTAAATTCTTTCAGCTGGATCGTTAAAATTCATTTTCTGATTTGACATTTTTTCTCGATTTACTCAATATCGAGATTTCTTGGAAATAAATTGTCTGCTCACATCTGACAGCTGATTGGCTAATCTTGTCTTAGCGCATGTCGGTCTTCATGTCGGCTTTTTCCGGCGGCTTATGTAAACTGCCGGAAAGTGCCGATGCAAATTTGGTAAAAATTGGGTCCCATTCTATATCAATACTATTCAAGCTATTCCCAAATGGTCACCCATCTGGTACTGACCAGGCTCAACGTCGCTTAACTTTGGTGATCTAACGAGAACCGGTGTGGCAACGTGATTATGCTGTTAACTATATTTCTTAAAATCTAATAGGATTTCCCCCCCCCCCCCAAGTGAGAGCTCAGCTCTATATTTATTGATATTTCTTTACTGTGATCAACTTGTGACCCTCCCTCCCTTTTTTTTTTTTTTTTTTTTTTCTCCTAAACTTGTCACTAGTTTTCATTATACCTTTTTAAGTTTTTAGTCGTATTGAATTACTTCCACGTAGATACTTTGAGGAGTGTGGACGAGAAAGCCGGCTCAGTATTTCATGAATTTTTTTTTTAATTATTACCTCTCGTTTTTATACTTATTCAATTTCATTCCACTAAAAAAAAAATGTCCCAAACGTCTGTATTCCTTGCCGTAAGTAAATTTTGTACCACGAAAAATTTATTTTGATATTTCTTTGTTTATTTCAGAAACCTGTGTGATGAACGACCCTCTGCTCTTTAGGTTGCTGCTCTGTCTATTGTTTCCCGTCGTCAACGGTTGCCCAACGGCCTGCACCTGTTCCCCAGCATCCTCGGCAGTAGAATGTCACAGTGGCAACCTTGATGTGATTACAAGAGAGGTTCCCTTGGATACCAAGCAACTGACCATGACCTTTGCGTATGTCGATGGGCCGCTCTCCTTTACCAATCTGCCGAATTTGGAAGTACTCCGCCTAACAAAGAGCCGGGTTTATGGAATTTCGGCCAAAGCCTTTTCGAGCATGACCAAACTTCGACACTTGGACCTCAGCCATAACGACATCACAAATATCGACGAAGAAGCTTTTAATGGTCTATACCAATTAAACTATTTAGACTTATCGTACAACAAAATCTCTAAACTGGACAGGATCTTTTACCAGCTGCGTCTCCTCGACTTCCTTTCCCTCGCCTGGAACGATCTGGACGATCTGTTGACCGGAATGTTCCGTTCCCAGCTCAAACTACAAATACTAATTCTCGACGGAAACCGTTTTAACGCTCTCCACAGCTACAGCTTCCAAGGTTTGCAAAATTTACTCAACTTGTCATTCAGCAATTGTCGATTGTCGTACATGCCCCAGGACTTTTTCGGAATCACCCGCAACCTGAGATTTCTGGATTATTCCAGTAACCAGATCCAGCAAGTGTTGCCGTCGAGGATTCTCCAGAATCTTCCGAGTTTGAGATCCCTTTCCTTGTACAATAACACCATTACGTACCTGGATGATTTACAGTTTTCCGGAGTGAAGCTGGACACACTTAACTTATCGAAAAACAGAATCCGAAAAATATCGGACTTGACGTTTAAATATTTCAATACAAGAGTTTTGGATTTGTCGAACAATGCTATCGATACAATCAGTCAAAGTTCTTTACGACCAACTGCTCCGCAATTAGAATATCTAAGCCTGGCGGAGAACCCGCTCACCGATATACCTCCAGACGCTTTTAAAGGGTTGTATAGACTATTGGAGTTAAATTTATCCGACTGTTCGCTCCGTAGTTTGCATAGAGACCAGTTTGTGGGTCCGAATGGTCTGCGGAAAGTCGATATCTCCATGAACTATCTTAAAAATGTTCCTAGTAGCGTCTTGAATTTTTTGAGCAATTTGGAATCGATAAATTTGGAGGGTAACTACTGGAGCTGTGATTGTCACATCCGGCCATTACGAGACTGGTTACAGTCGTCGACAACTGCAGGTAAGTTGTTCTGCTCCAGTCTGGGACGGTTAGGTAAATGTTCGCTCGAGTGTATGTCGCCGATATCATTGTATGAAAAGACGATATCACAGCTGGAGAATAAACAGATTACTAGCTGTGACGCCGGAAACAAAGACCATGAGACGTCCTTGACGACAATATTGGCTGTGGCTGCAAGTTCGGTTGTATTTGTGATAATTATTTGTGTTTGCGGCGTCATTCTTTACAAGTGGGCCAACAAGACTGGCAACTTGAAATGGCTCTGCAACAAATCGGCGGAAGATAGTAGCCATCTCGATAAGACCAACAAACCGAGACCGTTTGAAGACTTGGACATTGGTTCTTTGAATGAATCTGACCGGAGTTTTAATGTTCGGAACTATTTCAATTCAATGGCACAACACCCAGGAAGTTTTTCGAGAGGCACGCCGTCTTATTCGCAGAAGGAAACTCCTTCACATTTAGGTTCGCAAAATTCTCTTTATTCAATGATCAGCTATGCCTACGGAAGAGAATCAACCGTGTAGGATTTTTTTTTTTTTTTTTTAAACGTTTTTGAAAAGGGATATTAATTTTAAAAAGTTTTTTAATTAAATTTTTTTTTTCTTAATTTTCTTTTTTTTAACGTTTTTCAAGAGATTTTAATTTTTAAAAGTTTTCTAATTAAATTTTTTAATTTTTTTTTTTTTTTTTCTTATTAAACTTTTTATATTCGTTTTCGAAGTTTCCATCTTTACTTATCTTTCCGAGATTTTATTTTTTACTAGTTTCAATAAGAGAAGAAAACAAATTTTAACAAGAGCACTGGAAGAGCATAGATCTCCACCATGGTCTAATATACAAACTGACTTGATATCACGTTTTTTCGAATCTTTTTCTGGAAAATTTTCATTTTTTTTTTTTTTTATGTCAAAAAATCTTTTGTATAATAAAACAAAAAAAAAAAAAAAATAAATAAATAAAAACATGTCAACACAACCCGCAATAAGGTTACTTCATTTCTGCCGAGTAGATAAACATTTGACCACAAATTTTGCTAATTTTCTGACCCTGGTTCTTATGTAAATATTAATCTGCATAAAAATAACATTTCTAACGATAAACTACTTGATCAGATTGGAAGATATGAAAATGGTGGCAGCTGTCCAAATCTGCCTATTTAAATCTGTCTCGATTCAGTAAAACGTTTGTAGCCTATCGCCTAGACAAACATCCACCGCAAAATTTTATTTGTCAGATTTGTAAAAAAAAAATATTTACAATTATCTTAGAGTAATAGGTCAAAAAGCTGACTTGTTTTATTTGACCAAGAATTTAAGATCTATCCAAGTACTTGAAAATCTGTACACATAAAGTGGAGTCAGTTGGATTTTCAAAGTCTGACCCAAATAGCAATCCGTCCGACATATTTCATTTTGACTAGCCTATTTTTTTATTTTTTTCTTTATTTTTAAGTTTTCCTTACTATGTTATTGCCACAAAAATATCGGTGCTTGTGAACTGTAGGTCCGAAAAAAAAATTTATCTTTAAGTTGAGGAGAGTCAAATAAGGGGGAGAGAACTCTAGTTTCAAGTTTCAACTACGATTTATCTGAAAATAGATTTTACTATTGTAATTATTAAAAAATGAAAAATAAAATGATTTATTAAAATAAATTATCAAAGAAAGAAAAAAAAAAATTGATACACGGGGAAAAAAAAGTTTTTGAAATAAATGACAGTTTTACACTGCGTAAAATTCGGCAATTTGTTGGAAAACAGTTCCCAGTGCAGTGTCCTTTCGGAATTTGTTTCCACATAAATTCGGCTAGGTACGATTCCACCATTTGCGTGTGGGTGTCACGTTCAACCTTGTTTCTATGTGGAAACAAACATTCCGAAAGGACACGGCGCTAAGAACTGTTTTCCAACAAATTGCCGAATTTTACCCAGTGTAAAATTTTTCAAAATCATCATATTTTTCTAAATCATTTTATTTTTCATTTTTTAATAATTACTGTTGTGAAGTTGTTCCACAATAAATAATAAATAAAGGAAGTCAAGTCGAGGGTTGGTTTAACAAGTGTATTAACAAAGTAAGAAAGTGACTAGCTCTTGGCTAGACAGTTACAAGACTGTGCTTTTTCTTCTGGTGACTCGCACTATTTATAGTGACAACCGGTGCAGTTTCTCCTGTGTAAGAACGGCCGGTGTAACAATTACAATAGTAAAATCCATTTTCAGATAAATCGTGGTTGAAACTAGAGTTCTCTCCCCCTTATTTGACTCTCCTCAACTTAAAGATAATTTTTTTTTTTTTTTTTTCATATAATACCTATTCCGGCTAAGAAAGCTCTTAGGGTGTAGGTCAGCACAACACCCTTTACGAAACAATGGTTTATAATAATGTGTCTACTCCTATCTACGTATTCAAAAATGGCTTAACCGCGCCCAAGACACGGATTTTCTTCCTCAAAGTCAATAACACCAGACTATGAAACGAAAGAAAAAAAAAGAAAAAAACTCTCTGACGAGGAATATTTTATATTCGAAAGCTCAGTTTAAGATAAATAAATGTTATTTATTTATTTTCTACAAATTACATTGTTATGGTTTTTCAAAAAAATGTTTATACCTTTACGAAACAATGGTTTATAATAATGTGTCTACTCCTATCTACGTATTGAAAATAATATTTACAAAATTAATCCATAATTTGTGAACTTAATTTTTTTTTTTTAAATTACTTAACAAATTACACATTCTGTAGAGTACATTTTTCTTTCCCCGCAAATAAGTATTTTCTGCGGACCTGCTTCAGCTTCTGTTTAGAAAAGTTTTGTAGTAAAAATTTAAAATGCGTAAAGTCGGAATTGTTTCCCTTAGTGACATCAGATTAATCACGATCAAATTTTATTAAACAATCTTTTGAGTTCGTTTTTTAAACCTAATCGGTTTAAAATTGCTATTTTTTTCTTTTTAAAATACAAGTTTTATAAAAAAAAACAAAAAAACATTGTTTTCTTACTTATTTCATATTGTAAGAATTTAAAACTAGGGTGAAAAAAAATCATTACCCGGGAGTGTTCCTACCGTAACGGGCAATAAATTAACCCCCACCCAACAAAAAGAAGTTTTGTTTTTTCTATAAGTATAGCATGTGTTCTAAAGAATTGTGATCTATTCCCTGCTTCCTTTGTTCCAGCTCGTTTGGACTCATTGGTCCAATGGTCTCCATCAATTCGCTGTTTTGATACCTCATTGTAATACAGCTTCCTATTCCAGTAGCTTCTTTACAAGAACTGCAGGCTTGTGGAACTCTCTTCCTGCTGACTGTTTTCCTCCTACCTATAGCTTTGGTCTTGAAAAGACCACGGCCAATAGGCATCTCCTGTCTTTGTGATAATCATATTTTGTTCTTATCTCATTACATAAAGTGGCTTCAGGCCTTGTCTGGAGTGATTTCCATAAATAAAAAAAAAACTCCCGGTAGATATAGATTTTAGAATAGCGCTTTGGTCACTCGCCTAAGGATTCGAATATGCTTCCATGAGAAATTGCATCACATCATCAGTCATTCAAAATGCTCCAAAGGATGTCCGACATCGACGTCATTGACCAAAGCCGCACGGTAGGTCACTTTAGACTTCATGAACTGATCCAAGTCTAACCTCAGAATGAGGCACGGAAATGAAATAATAATAATTCCTTTTGTACAGAAGAAACAAAACAAATTTTTTAAAAAGGTTTTGTACTTGTACTTACAATTTGTAAATTTAAAAAAAAAAAATTAAAAAAAATTTTTTTTTTTCATAAGTGATAGATTGCGACCCAGATATAAGCAATTCTTCCCCCTTTGTCAGAAACATCGCTCATAAAATGTGAGGACTAAAAGACAAAAAATAAAAGAAGCGAGAGTTACGAGGCTGCCAAAAGTAAACCGAAGTTAGTCACTTTCTACTCTCCATAATTAATCAATTAATGGTTAAAGAGAAAAAGTCTACTTGGTGATGGCTTCCAGTTTTGGAATCCGAAAATTGACGAGCAGTGGTTATCAAAAAACAGTCCCTCATAATTCTATACTGCTTAGGCTTTGGCAGAATTGTAAATTTTACTAGTTTGTACACATTTTGTTAAGAGAGTTAACCAAATATCTTTTACCACTGACCCTAAGTCCGAGTGGCAAAATCGTAAAACCACATGTAATTGCCAAAAAAAAAGAAAAAAAAGTAGCCCGTCCTTCCCCCCCCCAGTTTGATTTAATTATTTATAATCAATAAAAATCTCTAATTATACAAATTAGTTTGATTTTCTTATGTGTTAATAATTTGTTTTCACCATTTTAAAAAAAAATTTTTTTTTTCATTTTTTTTATTATCAATTGCCCCCCCCCCTACCTAAAATATAATGGGTAACTGATTTTCGATAAAAACTGCTTGTGACATTGAAAATTGTCACCGAGTAGACCTTTTCTCTTTAACGCAATTAATAAATTAATGTGAAATAAATACATTTTTATGAAATAAAAAAAAAAATTCAAAAAAAGTCGTGCAGACATCGGCTGTAATAAGATCCTCGAGCGAGGATGCTTTGTTTATCTTCGAGCACGTTCATACGTGTCGTCATTGGAAAGTGCAACAATAAAAACCCTGTCGGACTTGTGACTTTTACTTACTAATACTTGTAAATAATCGAATGTATTGATTTTATTTCAATGAAAAGGAGGCGGTGTGCGTCGAACAGGATATTCAGGTTTTAAAAAAAGAAAAGCCTGTCTCGGACTTTGTATAATTTCAATAAACAAGTAACTGTCGATCATGTTTCCAATACAACTGCAGTATATTAATAGAGTTTACGACGACTAGAAAGGACAAAGGCCATAGAGAAGCTTCTTCCACCTTGTGTAGTATGTTCTGTTATCAGACCATTTTCCTGAGCATGACCTCCTCCCAGGTGTGAGAGGCAGTGTAGTATTATCTAGGAAAAAAAAAAAAAAATACCAAAACAATTTTTTTTTTTTTTTTTTTTTTACACAATAACAATACAGTATAGTGTTACGGAAGCTTCTTCCACCTTGTGTAGTATGTTCTGTTGTCATCAGACCATTTTCCTGGGCATTACCTCCTCCCATAATTCTTTTTTACACAATAACAATACAGTATAGTGTTACGGAACTTTTGAGATGAGCATCGATAATTTAGATTATTCCCCTCGACGTAAATTCACGAGACCAACTCGACAATCAGCCAAATCCCATCCATTCACTGTGGAGGTCCCCAGATGCCGGAGAGCCTTTAACTCCAATAGCTTCTTTCCTCTGGAACTCCCTTCCTGCCCCTGTTTTCCCGAAGGTACTGACATGCAGAAATTTAAAACTAATGTAAACAGACATCTCGCTGCGCAGCTCCCAATTTAGGTTGACCCCCCCAACCATCTCCCTTTTTTCTCAGTAGCCCCTTACGTCTACAGTGGCGGCCTGCCTTGTTTGGGATGAACTATGTTAAAAAGATTATTTAGACTACTGTCCTCATCTTGGATGTGATTCTCACCGAGGACCCCGTGGCCCAAAGGATAAAAGTGCTAAGTAATAGTTAGTTCTAAGTGACAGTCTCCTGGAGGTTGAAGGTTCAATCCTCAGCGCGGGCGATACTAAGAATACAATCACGAATTACTTAAGACTTCTACCCGGTCACGGCTGACGGAACGAGATTAAATCTGTAGATTAAATACAGGGTTCTGTTCAAAACTTCGTACAGATTCCCGAGGTCGACATAAAGATTCCAGAGTTGGACAAGACCCACCGGAAGGTCGGAGGTTACATCAGCTGAAACGTTGAGAATAATATCCAAGATGAGAACAGTAGTCCGAACAATACAATATACAGGGTAGGCAAAAATAAGGGTCCTATTTTTAAAAATTCATAACTTTTTTTTTTTTTTTTTTTTTTTTAGAATAAGTAAAGGACCCCTTCCGAAGCAAGCATGAGCCGTATTAGCCCTAAGGAACGTACCCTCATTTAGAAAACATTATTTTTGCTTAAAAAACTCAAAACAGTGTAAAAAAACAATACTTTAGTTTTTGTAAGTTTTAAGAAGTGTTTTTCGGCTAAAATTTGTTTTGTTTATTTCAAAAAATCTCGGAAGGGTCAGTATACACACACATAAAATTTGGTGAGTTTAACTTTTATTTTGTGGAAGTTATTCAAATTCAAGTTATTCAAATTTAAAGATAGGACCCTTATTTTGGCCCACCCTGTACTTCAGTATGTGGTATCCAACAGATTTCTGTGAAAACATACGAAAGAGATCAGTATGGTGCTCGGAAGTCGACGACTATCGGAAAATATATTGTCAAAGCAGATTTCAAAAACTACATCTATCAACAAAATGTATTATTTTTTTCTAATAGGGTAATATATTTTAACAATTTGTCAGTTCAGATTGTTAAAAATCCTGGCCGGGTTTACTGAAAGGTCATTTGACAGAAGTGAGTTCACTTGGCATGGACATGCACCTGGCCGAAAAAAAAAAAAAAGAAGCAAATATGGTGGATTGTCGCAAATAAAATAAATGTTGACTGATGCCATCTGCAAAGAATTGGCAGCGGAATGAAGTGCCCTGTCGCCAAATAGAACACTCTGGGGACATGGCTAAATTGACAGTGAAGTCCAACAGTGGGCGTTTGCAAGGGGTCACAAATTGTTATATAATAACAGCCTAAAATTGATATCGGCAGTTGGTTTGATGATTTGGCTCCGACAAGGTCCACCCATCGAATTCATGCGTATGTGTTTTCCTTCCTCACTGACCCACGCTCCTTCACCGCCACCGACGATAAAGATGTATCGCTATATTTTCATATATCACCATATTTTGATACGTGGTCATTCTTTTTAAGCACAGCAGAAATCCAAGGTTAAGAACAGTGAGGAGCATTTTACGAATGGAATTAGATGAATTTAAAAATAATAGTAAAAAAATTTTATTATTCTAGTATTTGTTAATATTTTATTTACTGTGTAAATGTTCTGTGCTATTTTTTTTTAATGATTTAATTGGGAAGATAGTTTAAAATGCAGATGCCCAAAGAGGCCGAACAATTTAATACATAGAGCCAGAAAATTACTTTCTATGCGGCAGTTTAAATGCTTTAAAATTCTATTCACATATTGAACATGAATCGATGGGGGACGATATAATTTGATCTTGGAGTAATTCATTTTAAAATGGGTAAAGTCAGAATTGTTTCCCTTAGTGACATCAGATTAATCACGATCTTTGCTGATCGGATGATCTGAATTTTTTTTTTTTTCTTTTTTTTTTTTTTTTTTTAAAAATCTATGTGAAAGGTGATAATGTATGTACGAACATGAAATGCCTTAGCGTATTATTAATATTATTATTAATTATTATTAGTAAGTTATCCAGAAAGTTTATGCTGACCTGTAATCATGTGACAGCCAAACATTGTATTGATTTGTGTACTAATTGCCATGAATAGTGGCTTTTCATATGTTAAACCTTTCTCCTCACGTTGTGTAATGTGGTTTATTCTTTTTTTTTAACTTTTCTTTAGCAAGATGCCACTTTAGACGTAAGGGGCCACTGAGAATTAGGATGATCCCCAAAATTTACTCCCTAAGTTGTGAGCTGTGCAGCGAGATATCTGTTTACATTAGTTTCAAATTTCTGCATGTCAGTAGAGTCTGGTAGGGAGCAGGGAGGGAGTTCCAGAGGTCGGCAGCTCAAGGAAAGAAGCTATTTGAGTAGAAGACTCTCCGGCATCTGGGGACCTCCACAATGAATGGATGAGACTTAGCTGAGGTTATTTCAAGCTGAAATCAATATCTATATTAAATGATTGGGCATTTATAACGACAGCTAACAGAACGAAAAAGGGGTGAAAAACAAAAAACAAATAGGAAACAAATAAATGTTACCAAAGGCAAGATAAGTTATTCTTCTACCTACCTGGAAAAGTTTATTTGTGTTTTAACTTATTTTAAAGAGTTTTTTTTCTTTTTTCTTTTTAGTTCGATTTAAAACTAGTATCGAGATGTCACATGGTCAAATATGACGATTTTCTGATTTCGATTTTAGCATGGCGTCGAGACCGTAGTTATACTAAAACATATCTGTCTGACTAACCACCTAAAAATCCAAGATGGCCGCCATTTTTCATGAGTTCGCGATAAAGATATCCATTGTAAGTTAGTATCTATTCAAGCGATTGTAGTGATCTTGGTGTCAAATTGTATGTTTTTGGGCATGCTGAATTTATTTATGACACTCTAGAAAGCATTTGAGCATCACTTACATGACTATTAATCAAATAAAACAAAAATTACAATTAGATTGCATTTTGCCGCCCCACTAGAAGAGGAAAAGATTTTGCATTTGCCTGGGTTCATTTTCGTCCTCCATTTCTCGCAAAAGGCTCCAATAGCAACTATAAATACATTGTAAAGTCTTAACTTCAGAGATGTTGATATGTCCTTCCTGCTTTTTAATGACGATAATAGAAAACTGACGACCCACTCTAAAAAATGAATATTTTTTAATTTAAAAAAATTTTTTTTTTTTATGAAAATAAAACCAAAAATAAATGCTGCCTTTATTTAAAAAAAACAAAAAAACACTAAAAACACAAGCTCTTTAATTCTACCCAAAAATATTTTTATATTTTTTTCTTTCTTTAATGCCGGTTCTCAACAAAAAAGAAATTTAAAAAGAAGCTATTTTGTATATTAGCAAAAAGTATTTTTGTAAAAATTTGTTTCTCATTTTCCATAGGTGTACAGTTTTGAATTTTTTTTTTTTTTTTTTTTTGTGTACAGTTAAAAAAAAAACAAAAAAAAAACTACTGATCAAATGTTTCTTTTCTTTTAATTTTTTTATCTTTCTTTATCCGCTTAAAAATGACCAAGTGAAGCTTTTTTTTTTTTTTTTTTTAATTTTTTTTTTATTCGAACAGACAACAAAATTTTAAAATTATTTTTTTAAATATTTTGTAATTTTTGTAATAAATGCTTTTTAAGATTTTTATTTTGTATTTTATTTTTTGGATGTTTTTTTTTTTTTCTTTGAATTTGTTTTTAAAATGGAAAAATTGAAAGTTACAGAATAGTTAAAGAATCCGCTCTCCTCCTCCTCCTTAACTATTTTGTACCTTTTACCAAAATTTATTTTTATGGATTTAGGAAGTTTTAATAATGCTTGCGACAAAAAACATTAAACACAGTAATGAATGTGTTTGTGAATCAGACTGTTAGACACCGTCAATAAAAAGAGTTGATAAAAAGGTGCTTCTATAATAAAAAGCCGAAAAAAAGTTTTTCTTGTCTTTTAGTATTGGAGAGGTAAATAAGGGGCAGGTAACGCTTCACAACAGCTCTAGCTTTCGAACAATATTTTCCTAACCCTAACCCTTTTATGTCTAATCGACGTTCTCCTTGCACAGTAGCCACATGTGCAACGCCAATTAAAGCCATCAGTTTTGATTACTGATGGCACAATCGCATCTCATGGCCACAGTTGTAGGTTTCTGCACCAGAAATTAGTCTGTGTGCTTGCAAAAAATCAATTTGTATTGCACTGACTAATGTAAAATACAGTATATCTTCGAACTTGAAGGGTTAAGATCCATGATCCGAATTTCAGAGAAAATCGTGTTTAAAATTCGTTGTAAGAGTTACCTGCCCCTTATTTATCTCTCCAACACTAAAAGACAAGAAAAAACTTTTTTTCGGCTTTTTATTATAGAAGCACCGATAAAAATTCAAGACGGATAATTTAGCTGGAATTGTATTATTCGAAAACAGTGTTTAAGATTGCAACAAATCCTGGACATCTTAATGGTGAGGCCAGAATATGAATGTGTTATCCACAAACATTACTAGACCATGTGAACTCTATCCATCCACCTATACAGTTCACGATTGAAAAGGAACATAATAACAGATTATACTTCCTAGATGTGATAATAACTCGCACTGATCAGGGGTTTAAGTCATCTGTATATCGAAATCTAACTTTCATTGGACAATATCTAAATTTCAACTCCCACCATCCATATAATGTAAAAAGAGGAATCGTCCGCTGCCTACAACATCGAGCAAAGACGATATGTATTGCTGTTACTACATATTAAGAGAAGGACAGCTTGAGAGAAACCCTCCACCGAAACATCAGCTCCAAGAAATCTAGACACCACCCAAAAACTCACCACAGTTTGTATAACATCGAGCAAAGACAATATGTAGTAACAGCAATACATATCAAGAGGAGAAGGACAGCTTGAGAGAAACCCTCCACCGAAACAACTATATAGAGAGCATGTCATCAGTTCCAAGAAATCTAGACCAAACACCAAGAGACACCACTCGAAAACTCACCACTGTTTGTATACCATATATGAAAGGCTTGTCAGAAAAAATCCAAAGAATATGTAATCCATATGACATCAGGACAGTATTCAGGAGCGACTCAACTCTCCGAAAGTATCTTGTGAGAGTCAAACCTCCTACGGAAAAATATATGACTAAGAACAGTGTGTATGCGATCCCATGTAAGTGAGGAAAATATACAACGGTGAGACATGTCGCCCACTAAAAGTAAGGTGAGAAGAACATCGGAAAGCCGTAATACATGGAATCGAAAAATCGGGTATGGCTGACCACATATGGAGGGAAAAGGGAAACTATCTATCCTTATGGGACGAAGTAAAAATTATAGATAGAGGAGAATGGTGGAGAGTAAGACGACTCAAAGAATCAGCACATATGTTGGGCGACAATGACTTACTAAGCAGACCTAGTATAGAATTCAATACAATATGGGAACCATTAATTATAAATAATAGATAAGGTTATATAATAGCACTGTATATATATATATATATATATATATATATATATATATAATAATGGTAATAATCCAGGTGAAAAATATCCACAGGGTGGTAATCCAGAGAATTTTAACCGGGTTTATAAAGTGCTCAATATCAAAATAGAGCTTTATATATGATAATTTTATTTACACAGACATGTACAAAATCTGCGACACTGGCATGTCGATGTTATCGATCAACAGTTACTATAAACTGAGATCTCATCAGGCAGAGTTAGAATCCGATCTTAACTTCAGATCATATTTGGAGAGGTTCTCTCCAAATATGATCTGAAGTTAAGATCGGATTCTAACTCTGCCTGATGAGATCTCAGTTTATAGTAACTGTTGATCGATAACATCGACATGCCAGTGTCGCAGATTTTGTACATGTCTGTGTAAATAAAATTATCATATATATATATATATATAGTGCTAAGTAGTAAGACTACACATTAAAAACAAGAATAGGTTTAGGGCTCCCAAAATTCATAGTAGAACTGTCCACAAGGGCACGTGGCGCAGTGTATATAGTACTAAGTTAAAATCCAGTTCTAAGTGATAGTCAATCCCTGATGCGGGCAATACAAAGAATTGCGAATTACTGAAGACTTCTCTCTGATGGAACGAGAGCATATTACTCCTGTGGATTAAATAATGGATCCGAAACTCCGTCCAGATTCCCGAGCTCGAAAAGATACACCTGAAGAAGGCCGGAGGTTACAACGGCCGAAACGTTGTGATGAGAACAGGAGTTTGAATAATCAAAATTATACAAATTATCAATCCTCATCTAAAAAATTCGTAAATATAATATTACATTAAAATAAATATCGCCTACATTACCCACCCTTATGTTAAGGAGCTAAGTTCCAAAATTCATAATAGTTGATTAATTAGTTTTGGATTCTATCTCATACAGATATTGGTAACAGACACTTTGTTAAATCAACAACAATATTTTTCCAGACACAAGGGAAGTAATTCATGTATACTTAATATTTTTCCCGACACAAGGGAAGTAATTCATGTTTATTTTTTTAATGCAAATCGCTATATAAAGCTACTTAATGTAAGGAGATAACAAGAACGAAATATGATTATCGCAAAGACAGGAGATGCCTATTGGCCTTAGTATTGAAAAGACCAAGGTTATATGTAGAAGGAAACAGTCAGCAGGAAGAGAGTTCCACAGGCCTGCAGTTCTTGGAAAGAACCTACTGGAAAACGAAGCTGTATTACAATGAGGTATCAAAACAGCGAATTGATGGAGACCACTAGACTAACGAGTCAAACGAACTGGAACAAAAGAAGCGGGGAATAGATCACATAATTTTTGAAGAACACATGCCATAATAGTATTTATAGAAAAGACTGAGACTAGCAACATCACGTCTGTGAGAAAGAGGATGCAGAGAAGAAGAAGAAAGAGTAGGGCTAATCAAATTACAGATACGTTTCTGCACCTTATCAAGAACCCTCAAATGGGACAGAGATTCAGCAGCCTAGCTGCGGACCTCTCCATAGCAGAGCGCACATGTGTACCATTGCCGAACTTAATGGAAATGCTGACATTCTGCATAGAAACAACCAATCATAATGGGTACTGACATATCGACAAGTAGAGGGTCTAGCTATGGGTTCGCCATTTTAACCAGTGATGGCGAATATATACATGGAACATTTCGAAGACATGGCCTTAGGTTCAGCTCCCTTAAAGCCTACGATGTGGCTCAGATACAGTGATGACACCTTCATACTCTGGCCCCGCTAGGAAAACATGTAGTCACGACTGGATCATGTGAACTCAATAAGACCATCTATACAGTTCACAATAGAGAAAGAAAAAGATAATCAGCTGGCCTTCCTTGATATACTCATATCACGCACAGAGCAGGGGTTTGAGATACCGGTATATCGTAATCCGACCTTCCCCGGACAATACCTGAACTTCAACTATCACCACCCATACAGTATCAAACATGGAATCGCACGCTGTCTACAACACCGCGCACAGACAATAAGTAGCGACACCAATACGTACCACGAAGAAATGATCAGGCTGAAGAAAACCCTCCGACGTAACAACTACCCTGATAGTATACTATCCACTAGAAGTAATAATAATGGAAGAGAAGAGAGTGAATCTCCAAAATCTCCAACGGTCTGCCTACGAGGCATCTCCGAAAAAATTCAAAAGATATGTTGTCACTACAACATCAGGACGGTATTCAAAAGTGAATCAACACTCGGAAGACATCATCTAGTCCGAGTAAAGCCACCCATAGATGAGAACATGATGAAGAACTGCATATACGCAATCGCATGTCGTTGTAGGAAGGTTTACAAGGGTGAACCATGCCGCCCCCTCAAAGTAGGGGTGGAAGAACATCGAAAAGCAGTAACTAGAGGGGAGATGGTAAAATCGAGTATAGCCGACCATGTATGGAAGGAGAAAGGTGATCATCGCCCCCTCTGGGAGGAAGTAAAACTAATAAACAGTGAGTCCCACTTGGAAAGTGAGGAAACTTAAGGAAACAACTCACATGCTCGGACATGACAAGCTACCGAACAAACCAAACAAAGCTGAATACGATTTGGAGACCTCTAATAGAAAAAGAAAAACTAGAATAACAAACATAGGTTGAACAGTACCAAAAATTGATTCTTAATTGTCCTAGTGACACATGGCCGTTGGTTCGAAAGTTGCAAGTTATCTGGAGGTGTTAAGTTCAATCCTGGCTGAAGGCAGTGAAAGTAACATTCAGCGACAGCAGCAGCAGTACGGCGATTAGCAGCAGCAGCAGCAGAACTGAAAGCAACGGAGAATTAACGAGTGTGTCCCAGAACCAAAAAATGGAATCCAGCGTGGTACCCCCGTGACAATAAAGGGATTGGGTTCAAGAGTCCAGACAGATGGTTCCCGAGTTCGATACAGGACACCTGATGAGGGCAGAACGGCCGAAACGTTGTGAGCATGGCAGCCATGATGAGGAAGTCAGTCCAAACACTGAAATCCATAATGCAAACGCCTCATCTCAGAAATACAGACAATTACTAATATATATAATATATATATATATATATATATATATATATATATATATAATGCATTGTAATAATAAAAAGGTGAAAGTACATAACTCATTCCATGTCTTAATTTGCTTCAGTTTTTGTCTATCTGTTACATCTCTGTATAGATAACAAAATAGAAGAGTTAAAAAGTGTGTAACCTCTCTCTCTCTCTGGTTGACAAATTACTACATAATAACATTAAAAATCGCTCTAAATGTCGACCCCCCCTCCTGACTAATTCTATTCCTGTTGACCCCCAAAATAATGTATATCTTTTTTTAAATGTGGTTTTATATTTTGTCCGATGGTGAAAAAGAATATATCAGCTTCATGAGTATGTTTTTGATTTTCAGCTGAACACACACACAACTTTTCTTTTATATAACAGACTGCTAGACGTACCCGTGATCCATTAAGTCAGTATTTGTTATATATATATATATTCCATGATAAATGCCAGTATACTGAAATCATATGCCCTTAATAGGGTTAAGATGAAAATTCATATACACTAAATGTACAAAAGCAAGGAAATTCCCAAATTTGTACACTACTTTTGTAAAGGCTATGCCTCAATACAATGGTCATGTTTAAGGTTTTTTGGAATTTTCTGGAAAACTAAGGTATATGGTAAACTGAAATTAAAATGCCATCAACTAGACCCTAGAAACTCTATCTCTGCCAAAAATCAGCTGAATCCATCAAATAGTTGATGAGATACAGGGTGGCACATACGTACGTACGTACGTACACACGGATAACACAAAATCATGCCTGACCTTTCTGGATCTCTGGGTTGCCTTGACTAATGATGCTGAAATTCTACACACTTATAGAACCTATCAAAACCTATAAAAAAAAATTTGTGCAAAGTTTTAACTAATTTGGTTTATTGGTTTTTGAGTTATGATTGATCAAAGAAATGAGATTTCTAGCATAGGCCGTTTTTGAAGTCTATTAAGGGATAGAGCGTTCTCGCACCTCCCTTGATTAAATATATAATTTCTTAACTTTTACATTGGTTGATGATCACGTTTTTACAGAGATTACAAAGTCCAAGGATTTCATAAAGTCAGAATACATTGTGATGTCACTCTCTTCCCCCCTCTCTATCTCTTCCTGTTCTCTTAATTATTTACATAATTCCATTCCTCTCACTATTTCTCATATCATTCGCCCCTTATTTACATTATTTGTCCTTCCTCCCACCATCTGAAATATTCATGTACAGATGAAGTGTGCACAGTGACAAGCAAGTAAGATAACAACCTCCTCAGAGTTTTAGTGGTATATAGCTAACTAGATAAGTACTCCTGAATTAAAATTATTATTTTTTGTGACAAGATTGCCCCTGAAGGGAAGGGGGTCTAGGTGGTGGTGATAATGTTAGAAGCAGAAGCAGCAGTGAATGTTATTTTTACATATCGACTCTGGATTGAACTAAAGTCCAAACCAGCACTTTCTTTCAACCAATCGCAGTGCAACTGCATGAAATATTCACTCCCAAATTTCGCATATACTATAAAAACCCAAACGCAGCCTCTCTCTCTCTCTCTCTCTCTCTCTCTCTCTCTCTCTCGTTTCTGTTTTCTTTCAGAAACGACGCACGTGCATACAACAAAAACCATGTCTAGGCCTTTTCTGGCCAAAGGCCCTCGACAGACACAGCGAGAGACACACACTAAACATAGCGATAGCATATACACACCGTTAATCAAACTCATGCCCATAGTTCATACACGCACTCTCTCACTAACAAAACAGACACGCTAATATACATGTATTTCTACAGTGCCTATCCCATTTACACACACTGTTACACATCAACGCACAATCTGCGATGCAACATGCTGAAGCTCAGTTATAGCAGAGTGGACCTCAGCAAATGTTTCACCTGCATAGCGCGATATCATCTGCGTAATTTAAGTCCTTTACGGCAAAGTTGCATCCAACAGTGACATTGGAAAATTCATTCAAGGCAGGGGCGGACAACCTTTACAGATGAGACTTTTGGAAGGAGATC
This sequence comes from Sepiola atlantica, assembly GCA_963556195.1. Lineage (NCBI taxonomy): Eukaryota > Metazoa > Mollusca > Cephalopoda > Sepiida > Sepiolidae > Sepiola > Sepiola atlantica. The sequence continues at coordinate 50,198,383 of OY744551.1, read as the reverse complement.
GCGGGCTGGAGTGAAAAACGAAATCTCAGAATTACTATATTTTGTTTACATGAATAAATTGTACAAAAATTGCATTGAACACTCTACAAATTTGATATTTTTTCTCAAGAGACTTCTGTATGTGATATTATAAAAGGCGCCGACGAAGAGCCATTTTGGAATCATAAAAAATAATGACGAGGGAAGTAGCAAGTTGATCCAGCATTCGTTTTGACACACCTCACGTAGGTTCTATGTTTCATGCCCTTTCCTCGTCTCTCGTTTCCTCTTTGCCTCTCTCTTTCTCTTTTTCTATTTTTATCTCAGGCCAAGGATTTGAAATTAATATTTAAAGAAAAATGAAATATACATGCATCATCGCTCGCTGATATTTATACATTTTTAACCCACTGTAAATCTTAATTTAAACCTACTTTTACGTCTATGTCACAAAATGATATGAGTTTTACTGGGAGGTCCACGGGCCGGATTGCAATAATAAAGCATAACAGAGTGGCGGGCCGGACGCTAAGCCTTTGCTGGCCAGATGTGGCCCGAGGACCGGAGGTTGCTCGCCCCTGATTTAAGGCATTCAAAGTGACTCAGTCAATGGCGTAATTGAAAAGTGTTGGTGAAAAAACACATCCTTGCCAAATGCGTGACTATATTTCGAAGGGTTCCGAAACCTCACCGGAACCCTTCGAAATACGGTCTGGCGTTCGGACATCAGCAAATGTTTCACAGAGTAGCACAATATCATCTGCATAGCATAAGTCTTTAACAACAAAACTTGAACAGATATTCCAGCTATTTAAAATAACAAAGTGTCAAGACAGCTAAAACATGTCTGCCATTTTAAAATCTATTTACATTATACATACATGTATATACATATAGGTTAAAAAATCGCTTGAAATGTGTTTACAATCGTGACAACCAATCGTGAAATTAATTTTGAAGCCTTTAAGTTGCGCGATAGAAATTTTGGGGTTCCGACCACTTACACTTACCAAAATCTCAATGAAGAGTCTCCCCGTATTACGAATGAACGCGTCTTAGAACGGGTATTGCAACTAGTGTGTATAATAAGCCTGCACTCAATTTCCTTCTCCATCAAGTAATCCTACATTCGTTAACACGTGATTCTTGATCCATTTTTTTATAAGCGTCTCTCGCTAATTGTGTCTCGTTTATCTCGTGAAGAGAAGCCAAATGTTTCTTTCCACATGGCTGATTTTCTTTTCTCTGGAAATATGACAATCTAAAAATAAATGACAACAAAAGCTTTTTACTAGAAGAGCACCCCCCTCTCACCCCCCACCTCCACACACAGTTGCCTCTCACCCCTCCGGGGAAATAATCGACAGGTGATCTGTCTGTCTGTCTGTTGCATAACATGCGTTTTAGAGATAAGTTGTTCTTTTACCAATGTTGGGGGGGGGGGGGGTAATGGTAATGTTGGATTGTGGCGACACACGTGGCTTTTTTCTTTTTGTTGCAACATAGCCGACTGAGAAAAAAAATGAATTAAAAAATTATGAAAAAGAGATAAGAAAAATATATATTTGCATAAACATACATATATACTTATACATATATATATATATATATATATATATACTTACACACATATATATACTTACACCCACATATATATATATATACTTACACACACACACATATATATACTTACACACACACACATATATATACTTACACATACATACATATATATACTTACACATACATACATATATATACTTACACATACATACATATATATACTTACACATACATACATATATATACTTACACACACATACATATATATACTTACACACACATACATATATATACTTACACACATATAAACTTACACATACATACATATATAGATATATACTTACACACATATATATATATATACTTACACACACATATATACTTACACACACATACACATATATATATACTTACACACATATATATATATACTTACACACACATACACATATATATATATACTTACACACATATATATATACTTACACACACATATATATACTTACACACACATACACATATATATATATACTTACACACATATATATATATACTTACACACACATACACATATATATATATACTTACACACATATAAATATATACTTACACACACATATATATACTTACACACATATATATATACTTACATACACATACACACACATATATATATATACACTTACACATACATTATATATATATATATATATACTTACACATACATTATATATATATATATATATATATACTTACACATACATTATATATATATATATATATATACTTACACATACATTATATATATATATATATATATATACTTACACATACATTATATATATATATATATATATATACTTACACATACATTATATATATATATATATATATATACTTACACATACATTATATATATATATATATATATATACTTACACATACATTATATATATATATATATATATATATATATATATATATATATATATAAGATTACTAAAGATGTCTAAATCTGCCCTTTTGGATGAAACCGCGGTACATTGCTGAAATATGTAATATACAATATCTAAATAAATTATATATATATATATATATATATATATATATATATATATATTGTGTGTATTTAGGCAGCATTTTCTCATTTATGCAAACATTGTTAAAAATAACAGAATTCGTCTGTTTGATTATACCTTCTTTTTTTTCTGGTGGTCTTTTTTGTATTAAAATCAAAAAAAAAAAAAATGTTCCATAGATTTTACGAACATCCTCGATTCTTCAAAAAATTGAAAAAATAAAAAACGGTATAATTAAACAGATGAAATCTGTTATTTTTAACAATGTTTGCATAAATATATATATATAATATATATATATATATATACACACACACTTATATATAGACACTTATATCAGAGAAACAAGTGAATGATAAAAAGTAAAAAACGAATTGAAAAGAGAAAACTGAAGAAAGAAAGAGTAGAGATTACATATATATATATATATATATATATATATATATATATATATGTATCTACCTACTGTCCCTGTCACAGAAAGAAATGGAATGAGTTTCGCAGGTAGATGGCAGTAGTAAAACAGCCCTTAAAATTTTTTCTTTGAGCCCTTCCCCCCCCCCATCATTTTTTTTTTATGCTGACGGATGATCATGGCCCATAAAACATAGATCATATTTCAGGTAAACCAGATAACACTACGAATCATAACAAAAAGTTATGAACATAACAATAACAAGTGCTCTCAGTCACTGTCGGATTCGGAAGAAGCAAGGCTATTCTACTTGTCAAGCCTCTCCCGATACGAGGAAGTAAATTAAGTAAATCAGAGTATAACGGGTGCAAGAAATTTCACAATCCACAATTATTACTCGTAAATGCAGGACAAGTTATTAGAAAATAATGTAAATACTTTCTTTTTTTTTTTATGAAAATTAGATTTTTATAATAATGGAGGTCTAAAATAACCCAAGACACTATTCAAGACTCCATAGCTGTTTTTGTTTTTTTTCTTAGCTGAGGACGAAAATCATATCTCTGTACCATTTTAGTATCAAGATTTGATCCTAAGTTTTTTGGGTTTTTTTAGACCCCAATAAAATATTTTTTTACAACCTTGAAATGTGTATCTCCTGTGATAATGGCGATTTTACGTAAAAATTCAGTGAAAAATGACCCTTTTTTCGTGACACAAATTCTGAGAACTCAACTTTAGGGGTTGGATGCCCAGTTTATAGAAATCCAGGAACTTCTGAAAGCAATTTGTAGCAAGTCAACACATCCAAAATCTTGTTTCAATGCCGAGATAATATTCACATTTCAGCTCTTGGGTTCAAGCACATACACGAGTACAAATTTGATTTTTGCATAAAAATTAGGTTTTGAGGACAACAATTAAAAAATCCGTAAAAAAAATTAAAAAAACATATTGACCTCAATTTTGCCCAAAATAAAAAAGATTTATGATATACAAAATGAATCTATGATTATTCTCAACATCTTTTATAGGAAGAATTTTTGATTTAAGTCAAATTAAGGATAGTAGTTTTTTTTTTATGGATACCTTGTATTTTCAAAATTCCTCAAAAGTGTGATTTTTTTAAAGGTGAAAATTGAGATTTTGGCCCAAAATATTGGCCCAAATTATTTGTGAATGATCCCTATACACATTATAAACTAAGGTTCAGCAATTTCAATAGTTATACAATCAAACAGTTAAATAGTTAATCTGCAAAGGGGAGATAATTCAATTAACAACTATTGACACTCTAGAGCCATCTATCTTGAGAAACTCCAAACAGTTAATCTGCAAAGGGGAGATAATTCAATTAACAACTATTGACACTCTAGAGCCATCTATCTTGAGAAACTCCAAAACGTTAATCTGCAAAAGGGGAGATAATTCAATTAACAACTATTGACACTCTAGAGCCATCTATCTTGAGAAACTCCAAAACGTTAATCTGCAAAAGGGGAGATAATTCAATTAACAACTATTGACACTCTAGAGCCATCTATCTTGAGAAACTCCAAAACGTTAATCTGCAAAAGGGGAGATAATTCAATTAACAACTATTGACACTCTAGAGCCATCTATCTTGAGAAACTCCAAAACGTTAATCTGCAAAAGGGGAGATAATTCAATTAACAACTATTGACACTCTAGAGCCATCTATCTTGAGAAACTCCAAACAGTTAATCTGCAAAAGGGGAGATAATTCAATTAACAACTATTGACACTCTAGAGCCATCTATCTTGAGAAACTCCAAACAGTTAATCTGCAAAAGGGGAGATAATTCAATTAACAACTATTGACACTCTAGAGCCATCTATCTTGAGAAACTCCAAACAGTTAATCTGCAAAAGGGGAGATAATTCAATTAACAACTATTGACACTCTAGAGCCATCTATCTTGAGAAACTCCAAACAGTTAATCTGCAAAGGGGAGATAATTCAATTAACAACTATTGACACTCTAGAGCCATCTATCTTGAGAAACTCCAAACAGTTAATCTGCAAAGGGGAGATAATTCAATTAACAACTATTGACACTCTAGAGCCATCTATCTTGAGAAACTCCAAACAGTTAATCTGCAAAGGGGAGATAATTCAATTAACAACTATTGACACTCTAGAGCCATCTATCTTGAGAAACTCCAAACAGTTAATCTGCAAAGGGGAGATAATTCAATTAACAACTATTGACTAACAGAGCCACCTTGCTTTAGAAACTCCAAAACGTTAATCTGCAAAAGGGGAGATAATTCAATTAACAACTATTGACACTCTAGAGCCATCTATCTTGAGAAACTCCAAACAGTTAATCTGCAAAGGGGAGATAATTCAATTAACAACTATTGACACTCTAGAGCCATCTATCTTGAGAAACTCCAAAACGTTAATCTGCAAAAGGGGAGATAATTCAATTAACAACTATTGACACTCTAGAGCCATCTATCTTGAGAAACTCCAAAACGTTAATCTGCAAAAGGGGAGATAATTCAATTAACAACTATTGACACCCCAGAGCCATCTATCTTGAGAAACTCCAAACAGTTAATCTGCAAAGGGGAGATAATTCAATTAACAACTATTGACACTCTAGAGCCATCTATCTTGAGAAACTCCAAACAGTTAATCTGCAAAGGGGAGATAATTCAATTAACAACTATTGACACTCTAGAGCCATCTATCTTGAGAAACTCCAAACAGTTAATCTGCAAAAGGGGAGATAATTCAATTAACAACTATTGACACTCTAGAGCCATCTATCTTGAGAAACTCCAAACAGTTAATCTGCAAAGGGGAGATAATTCAATTAACAACTATTGACACTCTAGAGCCATCTATCTTGAGAAACTCCAAACAGTTAATCTGCAAAAGGGGAGATAATTCAATTAACAACTATTGACTAACAGAGCCACCTTGCTTTAGAAACTCCAAAACGTTAATCTGCAAAAGGGGAGATAATTCAATTAACAACTATTGACACCCCAGAGCCATCTATCTTGAGAAACTCCAAACAGTTAATCTGCAAAAGGGGAGATAATTCAATTAACAACTATTGACACCCCAGAGCCATCTATCTTGAGAAACTCCAAACAGTTAATCTGCAAAGGGGAGATAATTCAATTAACAACTATTGACACTCTAGAGCCATCTATCTTGAGAAACTCCAAACAGTTAATCTGCAAAAGGGGAGATAATTCAATTAACAACTATTGACTAACAGAGCCACCTTGCTTTAGAAACTCCAAAACGTTAATCTGCAAAAGGGGAGATAATTCAATTAACAACTATTGACACCCCAGAGCCATCTATCTTGAGAAACTCCAAACAGTTAATCTGCAAAAGGGGAGATAATTCAATTAACAACTATTGACACCCCAGAGCCATCTATCTTGAGAAACTCCAAACAGTTAATCTGCAAAGGGGAGATAATTCAATTAACAACTATTGACACTCTAGAGCCATCTATCTTGAGAAACTCCAAACAGTTAATCTGCAAAGGGGAGATAATTCAATTAACAACTATTGACACTCTAGAGCCATCTATCTTGAGAAACTCCAAACAGTTAATCTGCAAAAGGGGAGATAATTCAATTAACAACTATTGACACTCTAGAGCCATCTATCTTGAGAAACTCCAAACAGTTAATCTGCAAAAGGGGAGATAATTCAATTAACAACTATTGACACTCTAGAGCCATCTATCTTGAGAAACTCCAAACAGTTAATCTGCAAAAGGGGAGATAATTCAATTAACAACTATTGACACTCTAGAGCCATCTATCTTGAGAAACTCCAAACAGTTAATCTGCAAAGGGGAGATAATTCAATTAACAACTATTGACACTCTAGAGCCATCTATCTTGAGAAACTCCAAACAGTTAATCTGCAAAGGGGAGATAATTCAATTAACAACTATTGACACTCTAGAGCCATCTATCTTGAGAAACTCCAAACAGTTAATCTGCAAAGGGGAGATAATTCAATTAACAACTATTGACACTCTAGAGCCATCTATCTTGAGAAACTCCAAACAGTTAATCTGCAAAGGGGAGATAATTCAATTAACAACTATTGACACTCTAGAGCCATCTATCTTGAGAAACTCCAAACAGTTAATCTGCAAAAGGGGAGATAATTCAATTAACAACTATTGACTAACAGAGCCACCTTGCTTTAGAAACTCCAAAACGTTAATCTGCAAAAGGGGAGATAATTCAATTAACAACTATTGACACTCTAGAGCCATCTATCTTGAGAAACTCCAAACAGTTAATCTGCAAAGGGGAGATAATTCAATTAACAACTATTGACACTCTAGAGCCATCTATCTTGAGAAACTCCAAAACGTTAATCTGCAAAAGGGGAGATAATTCAATTAACAACTATTGACACTCTAGAGCCATCTATCTTGAGAAACTCCAAAACGTTAATCTGCAAAAGGGGAGATAATTCAATTAACAACTATTGACACCCCAGAGCCATCTATCTTGAGAAACTCCAAACAGTTAATCTGCAAAAGGGGAGATAATTCAATTAACAACTATTGACACTCTAGAGCCATCTATCTTGAGAAACTCCAAACAGTTAATCTGCAAAGGGGAGATAATTCAATTAACAACTATTGACACTCTAGAGCCATCTATCTTGAGAAACTCCAAACAGTTAATCTGCAAAAGGGGAGATAATTCAATTAACAACTATTGACTAACAGAGCCACCTTGCTTTAGAAACTCCAAAACGTTAATCTGCAAAAGGGGAGATAATTCAATTAACAACTATTGACACTCTAGAGCCATCTATCTTGAGAAACTCCAAAACGTTAATCTGCAAAAGGGGAGATAATTCAATTAACAACTATTGACACCCCAGAGCCATCTATCTTGAGAAACTCCAAACAGTTAATCTGCAAAAGGGGAGATAATTCAATTAACAACTATTGACACTCTAGAGCCATCTATCTTGAGAAACTCCAAACAGTTAATCTGCAAAGGGGAGATAATTCAATTAACAACTATTGACACTCTAGAGCCATCTATCTTGAGAAACTCCAAACAGTTAATCTGCAAAAGGGGAGATAATTCAATTAACAACTATTGACTAACAGAGCCACCTTGCTTTAGAAACTCCAAAACGTTAATCTGCAAAAGGGGAGATAATTCAATTAACAACTATTGACACTCTAGAGCCATCTATCTTGAGAAACTCCAAAACGTTAATCTGCAAAAGGGGAGATAATTCAATTAACAACTATTGACACCCCAGAGCCATCTATCTTGAGAAACTCCAAACAGTTAATCTGCAAAAGGGGAGATAATTCAATTAACAACTATTGACACTCTAGAGCCATCTATCTTGAGAAACTCCAAACAGTTAATCTGCAAAGGGGAGATAATTCAATTAACAACTATTGACACTCTAGAGCCATCTATCTTGAGAAACTCCAAACAGTTAATCTGCAAAAGGGGAGATAATTCAATTAACAACTATTGACTAACAGAGCCACCTTGCTTTAGAAACTCCAAAACGTTAATCTGCAAAGGGGAGATAATTCAATTAACAACTATTGACACCCCAGAGCCATCTATCTTGAGAAACTCCAAACAGTTAATCTGCAAAAGGGGAGATAATTCAATTAACAACTATTGACACTCTAGAGCCATCTATCTTGAGAAACTCCAAACAGTTAATCTGCAAAGGGGAGATAATTCAATTAACAACTATTGACACTCTAGAGCCATCTATCTTGAGAAACTCCAAAACGTTAATCTGCAAAAGGGGAGATAATTCAATTAACAACTATTGACACCCCAGAGCCATCTATCTTGAGAAACTCCAAACAGTTAATCTGCAAAGGGGAGATAATTCAATTAACAACTATTGACACTCTAGAGCCATCTATCTTGAGAAACTCCAAACAGTTAATCTGCAAAAGGGGAGATAATTCAATTAACAACTATTGACACTCTAGAGCCATCTATCTTGAGAAACTCCAAACAGTTAATCTGCAAAGGGGAGATAATTCAATTAACAACTATTGACACTCTAGAGCCATCTATCTTGAGAAACTCCAAACAGTTAATCTGCAAAAGGGGAGATAATTCAATTAACAACTATTGACTAACAGAGCCACCTTGCTTTAGAAACTCCAAAACGTTAATCTGCAAAAGGGGAGATAATTCAATTAACAACTATTGACTAACAGAGCCATCTATCTTGAGAAACTCCAAACAGTTAATCTGCAAAGGGGAGATAATTCAATTAACAACTATTGACACTCTAGAGCCATCTATCTTGAGAAACTCCAAAACGTCAATCTGCAAAAGGGGAGATAATTCAATTAACAACTATTGACTAACAGAGCCACCTTGCTTTAGAAACTCCAAAACGTTAATCTGCAAAAGGGGAGATAATTCAATTAACAACTATTGACACCCCAGAGCCATCTATCTTGAGAAACTCCAAACAGTTAATCTGCAAAGGGGAGATAATTCAATTAACAACTATTGACACTCTAGAGCCATCTATCTTGAGAAACTCCAAACAGTTAATCTGCAAAAGGGGAGATAATTCAATTAACAACTATTGACTAACAGAGCCACCTTGCTTTAGAAACTCCAAAACGTTAATCTGCAAAAGGGGAGATAATTCAATTAACAACTATTGACACTCTAGAGCCATCTATCTTGAGAAACTCCAAACAGTTAATCTGCAAAGGGGAGATAATTCAATTAACAACTATTGACACTCTAGAGCCATCTATCTTGAGAAACTCCAAACAGTTAATCTGCAAAGGGGAGATAATTCAATTAACTATTGACACTCTAGAGCCATCTATCTTGAGAAACTCCAAACAGTTAATCTGCAAAGGGGAGATAATTCAATTAACAACTATTGACACTCTAGAGCCATCTATCTTGAGAAACTCCAAACAGTTAATCTGCAAAGGGGAGATAATTCAATTAACAACTATTGACACTCTAGAGCCATCTATCTTGAGAAACTCCAAACAGTTAATCTGCAAAGGGGAGATAATTCAATTAACTATTGACACTCTAGAGCCATCTATCTTGAGAAACTCCAAACAGTTAATCTGCAAAGGGGAGATAATTCAATTAACAACTATTGACACTCTAGAGCCATCTATCTTGAGAAACTCCAAACAGTTAATCTGCAAAGGGGAGATAATTCAATTAACAACTATTGACACTCTAGAGCCATCTATCTTGAGAAACTCCAAACAGTTAATCTGCAAAGGGGAGATAATTCAATTAACAACTATTGACACTCTAGAGCCATCTATCTTGAGAAACTCCAAACAGTTAATCTGCAAAGGGGAGATAATTCAATTAACTATTGACACTCTAGAGCCATCTATCTTGAGAAACTCCAAACAGTTAATCTGCAAAGGGGAGATAATTCAATTAACAACTATTGACACTCTAGAGCCATCTATCTTGAGAAACTCCAAACAGTTAATCTGCAAAGGGGAGATAATTCAATTAACAACTATTGACACTCTAGAGCCATCTATCTTGAGAAACTCCAAACAGTTAATCTGCAAAGGGGAGATAATTCAATTAACAACTATTGACTAACAGAGCCACCTTGCTTTAGAAACTCCAAAACGTTAATCTGCAAAAGGGGAGATAATTCAATTAACAACTATTGACACTCTAGAGCCATCTATCTTGAGAAACTCCAAACAGTTAATCTGCAAAAGGGGAGATAATTCAATTAACAACTATTGACTAACAGAGCCACCTTGCTTTAGAAACTCCAAAACGTTAATCTGCAAAAGGGGAGATAATTCAATTAACAACTATTGACACTCTAGAGCCATCTATCTTGAGAAACTCCAAACAGTTAATCTGCAAAGGGGAGATAATTCAATTAACTATTGACACTCTAGAGCCATCTATCTTGAGAAACTCCAAACAGTTAATCTGCAAAGGGGAGATAATTCAATTAACAACTATTGACACTCTAGAGCCATCTATCTTGAGAAACTCCAAACAGTTAATCTGCAAAGGGGAGATAATTCAATTAACAACTATTGACACTCTAGAGCCATCTATCTTGAGAAACTCCAAACAGTTAATCTGCAAAAGGGGAGATAATTCAATTAACAACTATTGACTAACAGAGCCACCTTGCTTTAGAAACTCCAAAACGTTAATCTGCAAAAGGGGAGATAATTCAATTAACAACTATTGACACTCTAGAGCCATCTATCTTGAGAAACTCCAAACAGTTAATCTGCAAAAGGGGAGATAATTCAATTAACAACTATTGACTAACAGAGCCACCTTGCTTTAGAAACTCCAAAACGTTAATCTGCAAAGGGGAGATAATTCAATTAACAACTATTGACACCCCAGAGCCTCTATCTTGAGAAACTCCAAACAGTTAATCTGCAAAAGGGGAGATAATTCAATTAACAACTATTGACTAACAGAGCCACCTTGCTTTAGAAACTCCAAAACGTTAATCTGCAAAAGGGGAGATAATTCAATTAACAACTATTGACACCCCAGAGCCATCTATCTTGAGAAACTCCAAACAGTTAATCTGCAAAGGGGAGATAATTCAATTAACAACTATTGACACTCTAGAGCCATCTATCTTGAGAAACTCCAAACAGTTAATCTGCAAAGGGGAGATAATTCAATTAACAACTATTGACACTCTAGAGCCATCTATCTTGAGAAACTCCAAACAGTTAATCTGCAAAGGGGAGATAATTCAATTAACAACTATTGACACTCTAGAGCCATCTATCTTGAGAAACTCCAAACAGTTAATCTGCAAAGGGGAGATAATTCAATTAACAACTATTGACACTCTAGAGCCATCTATCTTGAGAAACTCCAAACAGTTAATCTGCAAAAGGGGAGATAATTCAATTAACAACTATTGACTAACAGAGCCACCTTGCTTTAGAAACTCCAAAACGTTAATCTGCAAAAGGGGAGATAATTCAATTAACAACTATTGACACCCCAGAGCCATCTATCTTGAGAAACTCCAAACAGTTAATCTGCAAAGGGGAGATAATTCAATTAACAACTATTGACACTCTAGAGCCATCTATCTTGAGAAACTCCAAACAGTTAATCTGCAAAGGGGAGATAATTCAATTAACAACTATTGACACTCTAGAGCCATCTATCTTGAGAAACTCCAAACAGTTAATCTGCAAAGGGGAGATAATTCAATTAACAACTATTGACACTCTAGAGCCATCTATCTTGAGAAACTCCAAACAGTTAATCTGCAAAGGGGAGATAATTCAATTAACAACTATTGACACTCTAGAGCCATCTATCTTGAGAAACTCCAAACAGTTAATCTGCAAAAGGGGAGATAATTCAATTAACAACTATTGACTAACAGAGCCACCTTGCTTTAGAAACTCCAAAACGTTAATCTGCAAAAGGGGAGATAATTCAATTAACAACTATTGACTAACAGAGCCACCTTGCTTTAGAAACTCCAAAACGTTAATCTGCAAAAGGGGAGATAATTCAATTAACAACTATTGACTAACAGAGCCACCTTGCTTTAGAAACTCCAAAACGTTAATCTGCAAAGGGGAGATAATTCAATTAACAACTATTGACTAACAGAGCCACCTTGCTTTAGAAACTCCAAAACGTTAATCTGCAAAAGGGGAGATAATTCAATTAACAACTATTGACTAACAGAGCCACCTTGCTTTAGAAACTCCAAAACGTTAATCTGCAAAAGGGGAGATAATTCAATTAACAACTATTGACTAACAGAGCCACCTTGCTTTAGAAACTCCAAAACGTTAATCTGCAAAAGGGGAGATAATTCAATTAACAACTATTGACACTCTAGAGCCATCTATCTTGAGAAACTCCAAACAGTTGATCTGCAAAGGGGAGATAATTCAATTAACTATTGACACTCTAGAGCCATCTATCTTGAGAAACTCCAAACAGTTAATCTGCAAAGGGGAGATAATTCAATTAACAACTATTGACACTCTAGAGCCATCTATCTTGAGAAACTCCAAACAGTTAATCTGCAAAGGGGAGATAATTCAATTAACAACTATTGACACTCTAGAGCCATCTATCTTGAGAAACTCCAAACAGTTAATCTGCAAAGGGGAGATAATTCAATTAACAACTATTGACACTCTAGAGCCATCTATCTTGAGAAACTCCAAACAGTTAATCTGCAAAAGGGGAGATAATTCAATTAACAACTATTGACTAACAGAGCCACCTTGCTTTAGAAACTCCAAAACGTTAATCTGCAAAAGGGGAGATAATTCAATTAACAACTATTGACTAACAGAGCCACCTTGCTTTAGAAACTCCAAAACGTTAATCTGCAAAAGGGGAGATAATTCAATTAACAACTATTGACTAACAGAGCCACCTTGCTTTAGAAACTCCAAAACGTTAATCTGCAAAAGGGGAGATAATTCAATTAACAACTATTGACTAACAGAGCCACCTTGCTTTAGAAACTCCAAAACGTTAATCTGCAAAAGGGGAGATAATTCAATTAACAACTATTGACTAACAGAGCCACCTTGCTTTAGAAACTCCAAAACGTTAATCTGCAAAAGGGGAGATAATTCAATTAACAACTATTGACACTCTAGAGCCATCTATCTTGAGAAACTCCAAACAGTTAATCTGCAAAGGGGAGATAATTCAATTAACAACTATTGACACTCTAGAGCCATCTATCTTGAGAAACTCCAAACAGTTAATCTGCAAAGGGGAGATAATTCAATTAACAACTATTGACACTCTAGAGCCATCTATCTTGAGAAACTCCAAACAGTTAATCTGCAAAGGGGAGATAATTCAATTAACAACTATTGACACTCTAGAGCCATCTATCTTGAGAAACTCCAAACAGTTAATCTGCAAAGGGGAGATAATTCAATTAACAACTATTGACACTCTAGAGCCATCTATCTTGAGAAACTCCAAACAGTTAATCTGCAAAGGGGAGATAATTCAATTAACAACTATTGACACTCTAGAGCCATCCATCTTGAGAAACTCCAAACAGTTAATCTGCAAAAGGGGAGATAATTCAATTAACAACTATTGACACTCTAGAGCCATCCATCTTGAGAAACTCCAAACAGTTAATCTGCAAAGGGGAGATAATTCAATTAACAACTATTGACACTCTAGAGCCATCCATCTTGAGAAACTCCAAACAGTTAATCTGCAAAAGGGGAGATAATTCAATTAACAACTATTGACACTCTAGAGCCATCTATCTTGAGAAACTCCAAACAGTTAATCTGCAAAGGGGAGATAATTCAATTAACAACTATTGACACTCTAGAGCCATCCATCTTGAGAAACTCCAAACAGTTAATCTGCAAAAGGGGAGATAATTCAATTAACAACTATTGACACTCTAGAGCCATCTATCTTGAGAAACTCCAAACAGTTAATCTGCAAAGGGGAGATAATTCAATTAACTATTGACACTCTAGAGCCATCTATCTTGAGAAACTCCAAACAGTTAATCTGCAAAGGGGAGATAATTAAATTAACAACTATTGACACTCTAGAGCCATCTATCTTTAGAAACTCCAAACAGTTAATCTGCAAAGGGGAGATAATTCAATTAACAACTATTGACACTCTAGAGCCATCTATCTTGAGAAACTCCAAACAGTTAATCTGCAAAGGGGAGATAATTCAATTAACAACTATTGACACTCTAGAGCCATCCATCTTGAGAAACTCCAAACAGTTAATCTGCAAAAGGGGAGATAATTCAATTAACAACTATTGACACTCTAGAGCCATCCATCTTGAGAAACTCCAAACAGTTAATCTGCAAAAGGGGAGATAATTCAATTAACAACTATTGACACTCTAGAGCCATCCATCTTGAGAAACTCCAAACAGTTAATCTGCAAAAGGGGAGATAATTCAATTAACAACTATTGACACTCTAGAGCCATCTATCTTGAGAAACTCCAAACAGTTAATCTGCAAAGGGGAGATAATTAAATTAGCAACTATTGACACTCTAGAGCCATCTATCTTGAGAAACTCCAAACAGTTGATCTGCAAAAGGGGAGATAATTCAATTAGTAACTATTGACTGCCAGAGCCATCTAGCTTTAGAAACTCCAAACAGCTAATCTGCAAAGGGGAGATAATTCAATTAACCACTATTGACTGCCAGAGCCATCTATCTTTAGAAACTTCAAACAGCTAATCTGCAAAGGGGAGATAATCCAATTAGCAACTATTGACTGCCAGAGCCATATTGCTTTAGAAACTTCAAACAGCTAACCTACAAAGGGGAGATAATCCAATTAGCAACTATTGATTGCCAGAGCCATCTAGCTTTAGAAACTCCAAACGGCTAATCTGCAAAGGGGAGATAATCCAATTAGCAACTATTGACTGCCAGAGACATCTAGCTTTAGAAACTCCAAACAGCCAATCTGCAAAGGGGAGATAATTCAATTAACCACTATTGACTGCCAGAGACATCTAGCTTTAGAAACTCCAAACAGCCAATCTGCAAAGGGGAGATAATTCAGTTTGCAACTATTGACTAACAGAGCAACCTTGCTTTAGAAACTCCAAACAGTTAATCTGCAAAGGGGAGATAATTCAATTAACCGGGTTGATGTGCTGTAAAAGAGACAAAAGAACGCCAACCAATGACTCATTTACAATAGATATTACATAGGTATTTTGATTCGGCATCGAATAACGTAAGAATGGTTGATATGCCATCAAAGAGAATCTATTTTTAGAAACGGTCAAAAGCAGATTCTTGTAGTTCCTCGAATTCTAGGATTTGGTGAGCTTAAGCAGACACGAGAATTGTGTCACAATGATAAAAGGATGTTTAGAGTTACATGACATTTTTTATTTGCCTTGACATTTGCGATCAGTTCAACAAACATGACAAAACAATTTCGAGTGGCGAAATAATCGCATCGAAGAAGAAAAATATGCTGGCTGATTATGCAACAGCTGTCAAAGCAAAACCTGACGATAATTTGCTGGCACATTGATATATGCAGGGGTCATAAAAAAACTATCTACAAATCTTCCTATATATAAAGCCAAGTTGTGTACGTGTGTATTTGTGTGTGACTTGAATTATATATAGGTTAGGATTAGGGTTAAATACAGGGGTCATAAAAAACTATCTACAAATCTTCCTATATATAAAGTCAAGTTGTGCATGCGTGCATTTGTGTGTGACTTGAATGATATATATATATATAGGTTAGGATTAGGGTTAAATACAGGGGACATAAAAAAGAATTCTGAACAACTTATCTCAAAATCTTTGAAATGAATAAATGTGAATAAATTTTTTCATTTGTCATACCTATATTGCCATCAAAACGGGTTACTGTTATTTAAATCAATAACACAACATAGTCTTTTGAAATACTGTATATATAGTAGAGAGCAAAGACCCAAACACAGTTATTTCTATGCCTAATTTGCATAACTATTGTTTAACAGTTTATACTAAATTAATTTTTGGTGTTATTCATTTGTAATTTTATTGTCCTATTTTCTTATATATATATATGCACTAATTTTGGCAATAAAGTGATTTAAAAGAAAAGGATAAATTACAAAAATACTTTTAAAAAAATATTATGCAACTTGA
Source organism: Sepiola atlantica (assembly GCA_963556195.1). Lineage (NCBI taxonomy): Eukaryota > Metazoa > Mollusca > Cephalopoda > Sepiida > Sepiolidae > Sepiola > Sepiola atlantica. The sequence goes on along the minus strand of OY744551.1, from coordinate 50,181,645 downwards.
TACTACTTCAAGGTCAAAAACTAGCCAACAATAAGTGTTAGATGGATAGATTCCGACCCAGAAAACAGCAATTCTTCCCCATTTCTCAGAAACATCGCTCATGGAATGTGAGGTCTAAATGACAAAATAAGGGAAGCGAGAGTTGCAACTACGAATTACTTAAGATGGATCAAGGTACAATAAGGATCCCAGTTCATTAACACAACACGCGGAACATGTTCCGGAAGTCACCGGTGTCTTCCGGTTCGTCTTCCGGTTGACCTTGCAATATACATGATCGCTATTTACAGAACAACTTGTAAATAAAATAAACGAAATATATACGCTTTTTTTTTAAATCGGCTGACTTGTAATCTTTCGTTTTGCAATAAACAAAACAATTTATCGTTTTTTTTTGTTTTACTTTTATTTACTAAAAAAAAAACAAATTTTAAACGCAGAACATTCTATATTTCGTGTTGTGTATTTTAAGAAAAAGTGTATTGCGAGGTCAACCGGAAGACGCCGGTGACTTCTGGAACATGTTCCGCATGTTGTGTTAATGAACTGGGGTCCTTATTGTACTCTTGCTCCCTTAAGACTATTTATTATGCTCATTAATTTTCAAGGGAGGTAATTTAAATGACAACTGTTAGTTTTTAAAAATGCAATAGCTTTATATTAAAGATATGTAATGTAAGTACTTTAAAAAGATTAATAGCCGTTAGATGTCAAGTAGTTTCGTTTTTTTTGCTAGTTAAGTCATAAATAAAACCAGGTTGTGCGCACGTGTGTGTGTGTGAACTGAAAGTTTGTTTTATGCAATCTTAGTCTCTAAGCTTAGCAGTCTTGAGGATTGATTCCATCCATTGTCGAAGATCCTTATTAGTGGTTTGCATCAAAGTTTTCTTTTGTTTTTGTTTTTTGAATCGTCCAAATTTCCTCCAACATTCACCTCAAGATTTCTACTTTTTCTCATTCAAGAATCGCTTCTCTCGACGCTGCTTTCTCTCCCCCCGAATAAATAAAAGACAAACGAGTTTTTTTTTATTTTTGCTGATTTAAGTTTCTCCCTTTTTTTTCAAATTTCTTATTCCTGTTTTCGTTAGCATAGGGACGGGGCATTCTTCCAAATGTCAGACTATCACCTGCTATTTAGAGGCTCCAACTGAGTGCTCTTTTAAGGATTTTGGCCGTTCCTTTAAGTGCAATTATTTGGATTTCTTTTGCACTTGATTTTCCGGGAATACTTTCCAGATACTTTTTGACATTTTTCTTCATGAGGCCTATTATAACTGGGATAATGTTGATGTTTTTGAGGTTCCAGTTTCTCTTCATTCGCGTGCACATGTGTGTGTGAACTGAATGTTTGTTTTACGCAATCTTAGTCTCTAAGCTTAGTGGTCTTGAGGATTGATTCCATCCATTGTCGAAGATTTTTATTAATGGTTCGTATCCAAGTTTTTTTGTTTTTATAATCGTCCAAATTTTCTCCACCAATCCACCTCAAGATTTCTACTTTTTCTCATTCAAGAATCGCTTCTCTCGATGCTGCTTTCTCTCCCCCCGAATAAATAAAAGACAAACGAAATATACCTATGTATTGCATTTCGTGGAAAATATATTAGTTTATGCATGTTCACTGCACAGGTCGTGATCGTCAGCTAATTGTCTTTCTCCGAATTCAGTGCTTGATTTCGACAACGGCCGTAGTGACAATTATATGGTATCTGTGCCACTGTCAACTTGAAACGCCTCGCGGACATCATGCGGAAGAGCAGACTGCGTTGGTTGGGGCACGTTGAGCGCAGCAATAGCTGGATTGCTAAAGTCCGACAGTTGAATGTGCGAGCAGAGAAGACCACCACTGGCAGACCCAAGTTGTCTTGGGAGGACGTGGTTAAACATGATAAGAAATCTATGGGTATGGATTCCGGCAGACCTAATCAAAGACAAGAATGGAGGGGAAGACTTAGATCGAGACTAGATAATCAGGCCCCACCCTCATCAGAGGATTAATTATGGCCTGATTCAACTAATAAACCGGATGATGATGATGATGATGATGATGATGATGATGATCAGTGAATAATAAAACAACTTTGAATCCACATGAGATACCTTTTCGGCTGATATTTTTCACAGTTAAATCATTCTCTTATATTAAGAGAATTAATTGTGGCCTCATTCAACAATAGCTGGATTGCTAAAGTCCAGTAGTTGAATGTGCCAGCAGAGAAGACCACCACTTGCAGACCCAAATTGTCTTGGGAGGACGTGGTCAAACGTGATAGGAAAACCATGGATATGGATTCCGTCAGGCCTCACCAAAGACAAGAATAGAAGGAAAGATTTAGATAGAGACTAGATAATCAGGCCCCACCCCTCATCAGAGGATTAATTGTGGCCTGATTCCACAAATTACCGGCTGATGATGATGATGATGATGAGGATTCTCTCTCAGATGAATAAGGTCTCCCGTGTGAATTCAGTGCACAGGTCGTGATCGTCTGCTCATTGTCTTTGTCCGAATTCAGGCTTGATTTCAACACTGGACATAGTGCCAATCATGTGATCTCGGTCACTGCCGTAACAAAAGGATTTTCCTTCCGAACAAAATCACAATTCAAGTTTAAAACAAGAAACAACATTTTATTTTGAGGTTACAATGACACCTGACTTCTCCACCGAACGATAGGGTTTTCCTGATTTGCAAGTCTCTCTTCCAAACAGTCTATCAGCTCAAGACCCATCTGTCACAGAAACCCAACTGATCCTCTCTGCTGGAATACATATAGATATTGGTGTTATTTGGGGGTAGACCATACAGCGAACCTATTTAAAAATGGTGGGCTGTTTTATCACTGGACATAAAAACTTACTAACCAGGAGGTCTTGTATCTGGAGCGAACACTGATTTTTCTAGGATTTCAAGTGGTTTTATGTCTCAGAGGCAATAACTTTTCCAAGTGGAGACATCAAATTCTGGGTGGTCAAATCCTGAGCCAGATATTTTCCCCCATTACTGGCCTATCACATGCACTACACTAAACATGCAGCATGGTATATGTTGACACTCTGACCTTTGCATAAACTCTAACGTGTGCATCCTGTCAGATTCCCTTCTCTCCTCTGTTATATATTACTCGCTTACGTCGATTTACATCACCTCTGTTGACAGACTGTTAAAAGTCGTTTAGTCCTTGTCAGAATTTCAAACCACATTACTTCTTTTGTCCATTGTTTTGCCTTATCATCACAGATAAAGGAATGTTCTGATTGCCAATCTCTATCGAAAAATAACTTGGTGTTTGATTTCGACACTGGCCGTAGGGTCAATCACGTGGTCACTGCCGTAACAAAACGATTTTCCTTCCAAACAAAATCGCAACTCAAGTTTAAAACAAGAAACGATGTTTTATTTTGAGAAGTTTCTCTACAAAACATCGACAGTCACTTCCAACCGAACACAAAAGAACAGACCGATCCACTTAAAATACTGACTGTAGCCAGAGCCCGACTGAAACAAAACACTCCCTGACGAGCAGGGTTCATAGCCTGCTCGCCAGCTGGCTAAAATGCCAAATTCTCTTTGCTCTGAATATACAGGGTGATTCATAAGTCACTTAGCTATTTATTTTTGAAATTCTAAAGTTAAAAAATAAGGTTATACAAAACAGAAAGTTTATTCAACAAATTCATTAATGGGAGTTTAAAATTACAGCAAATTTTCAAAATGTCCACCTTCGTTCTGCATGCATAGCTCCATTCTTTTTTGCAAGGAATTTACGACTCTTTGTAGCATATTTGATTGATTATGGTGTTGTGCGAAGGAGGCTTTCTGTTCACATCACGTTTCCATTGCCTTTCAACAAGTGTGGGAGATTCATCAAATTTGGCCATATGAATAACAATAAAAATTTGCTCTTCAATTGTAAATGACATTTTAAATAGCTAAGTGAAGTGACTTATGAATCACCCTGTATATATATAGAGAGAGAAATCAAATGACGATCCTATTTGGACCACACAGAGACCACTCGAGAATTATTGGCTGTTTAATCAGTGGACATAAAAACTGACTGAACACGATATCATTTTTATCTAATTTTTTAATTTCTAAAATAAAGACCTCATCTTTACTGTTTATGGATATCCAGCGTGAATGCTGACCCCCACAATATTCTAAACACCCTTAATACAAAATTATTACCACGGTTGTATTCGTTGTAAAATTTTACTCGAGAAAAGTTGTGTTTGATCTCGGTATAAGTCTTTGTTTTAAATTGCATCCCTCGTAAGCGATGATAGGAATCGATAACTATAAACACTAGTTACTCCAGAGGGAATCGGAGGGAAATTTGAATCGTGTCATGAAATTCCTTGAAAAATTTAATCTTTATTAAAACTGATTTGAATTTTCTAACTCTATAACAATCAAAAAAACTTTCTCTTTTAAATATATATAGATATATTTATATATTAATACGCTAAGGTGTACGTACGTGTGTCACGCTCGCTACTGTCGCTTTAGCGTGGAAGGAGGAGGACATTGTGGAAGGAGGAGGAGACGTGAAAACGCTTACCAAATGGGCCGGTTTCAGGCTTACGATATTATTTATTATTATTATTATTTTTAATATTTAAAATTTCTTTTTCTTTTTCTTCTTCTTCTTCTCATTATTATTATTTATATATTAATACGATAGAGTGTGTGTTATTTAGTATTTACTTTTGCTCCTGACAACGGGGGGGTGGGGTAGGGAGAATGGAGGGAGGGAGCGAGTTAGAGGGGAGTGGCGACCGATGGTGACTGCTGTAGAGACAGCTTTTGCCCTGGCAACCGAGTAATATAAATAAATATATATACTTCCATCCCGTCACGCAAAATGTTGGTGAGTAAAATACATGCATATTTCTAGTCACCGGATAATATTATTAACACTAAATTATACAGATTGATGTAGAAAACACTGTGGAATTTCCACAGGGTCCTGCTAGTAGAAGATTATTATTATTTTCATGTTAAACTGATGATGATGATGAGGAGGATGAGAATTATGAATAGATTTAGAGAATAAACAAAGTTGCTATAATAAAGGTTGTTGAGAGAAAATATAAATTGCCTCCCAATTTTTTTAAAATAGAAACGTGACCGAACATGACTGGAGATTGTAAAAGAATAATCCATGTTGCGATTAGGCGGGGGAGTCAAAGTCGGATATTTTAGAACCGACTCCCTGTTACATAATGGATAAACGTATGTGAAGAACGATTAGATTAGCTAGTATTGATTTAGTATCTAGGTGAGCCAGTGCAAGTTATCTTGACACAAAAACCTGAAGAGCAAGTTCGTTCTCGGGCTAAAAAAAAATAAACAGGCATAAACTGTGGGTTAGGCTTAACTTGGGAGATCAAGGAAATGGCAGATGAATGTGTTATGACAAATTCAATGTCCCCTTGAGAGTGACGTCACGATACCGTGTGAAAGAAAGAAAGACAATTTTTTTAGTCAGTCTGTTTCTGGAAGCAGTGATGAGTAGATGTGAAGATGTGAATTCGAGATGTAATTCTAAAAAAAGGAAAATGGGAATTTAATTCCTAAAAAAGTTGATAGCGACTGGTATGCACACCCTTCCTCTTTTTCCTGTAACTAAGTAGTTAAGTTAAGAAGAACAATTTTGGTCTTTCTCCATTTTATGTTAATGCGTGACTTTTATTCGTACGACGAGAATTCATCTCCAAAATTAACACCCATTAAATAAATTTTCCGTCGCCTTGCGCTTTTCCTCTCATTGCATGAAAAAGTACTTGATTTCAGACATGATGATGATGATGATGATGATGATGAAAAGCATCCCACTGCTACAACGATGATGATGATGACGACGACAGCACCGGGCGTCGGTATACAAAAGAAGAGATAAGACAACTGAGAACAATTAAAGTAAGTGACGATTGATTTAAAGACGGGGTTTTAATAACCAACAGATAACATCCCTACCTCGGTTTGCGCAAGAGTCGCACAATAGGACGAACAAGTGAAGGTCCCGGAATGGGCCGTGGCAGTTCTCGCTTAAACAACGGGTCATTTTTTAACACCAAAAAGGAATATGTTGCATACCTTTAAATAGGTATGCAACATATTCCTTTTCGGGACGGGTATACAAAGCGAGAACTGCCACGGCCCATTCCGGGATGGCATATGCAACGACAACTGCAATGTTCACAAGACACATCAAAAATGTTTGTTATTGAACTTTAAAAAAAAAAAAAAAAAAAAAAAAAAAATCAACATTATCACGGGTCTGCTTCTCTGCGGGCTACAACATCGTCATCTTCGAATCCAATGTCAACAAATACCTGTGACAAACCGTCCCCATAAGTAATCAAATTTTGTTCATTCCATTCATCATTTTCAATCCTCTCATAATATTCATCAGCATTCAGCTTACAATCTATGCATTTCGTTTACCCTTATCCTCGAGTGACTTTTGGCCTTGATAAATGGTGACTCATTAGTAAAAATATATATATATTTTTTTTAAACCAGATGAATTTGTCAACTTGTGGCAATAGTAATAAATTCAAATCAACTCCAACACAGATTTGAACGTTTTCTCTTTTTTGTTTTTAACTTTTTTAATTATATTTCTATTTCATAATCACATGGCGGAAAATAGGCAGTCATTAAATCGCGCAAAAATGTATCCGCCCAATTTTAGAACACTTTTCATTTCAAGCAGCATTTACTAGCGGCTCCATTGCACCTAGAAGGGAACAGGAAATATCAGTCTCATGCCTGCAGTATCTCCACAGCACAATTGTGACGGACATTAAAGCATATCAACCCTTTTCAGGTTATTTAATGCCAAATCCGGTCATTTTGGTAAAAGTTTTTATGCTTCAAGTTCTTTATATCTTCAAATATTTATTCATGGTGTTTCGTTTGGTTGTTTTGTTTTACGGCATATCGACCCTTTTCGGGTTATTTAATGCCAAATCCGGTCATTTCGGTAAAAGTTTTTATGCTTCAAGTTCTTTATATCTTCAAATATTTATTTATGGTGTTTGGTTTAGTTGTTTTGTTTTACGGCATATCAACCCTTTTCGGGTTATTTAATACCTAATCCGGTCATTTCGGTAAAAGTTTTTATGCTTCAAGTTCTTTATATCTTCAAATATTTATTCATGGTGTTTCGTTTGGTTGTTTTGTTTTACGGCATATCGACCCTTTTCGGGTTATTTAATGCCAAATCCGGTCATTTCGGTAAAAGTTTTTATGCTTCAAGTTCTTTATATCTTCAAATATTTATTTATGGTGTTTGGTTTAGTTGTTTTGTTTTACGGCATATCAACCCTTTTCGGGTTATTTAATACCTAATCCGGTCATTTCGGTAAAAGTTTTTATGCTTCAAGTTCTTTATATCTTCAAATATTTATTCATGGTGTTTCGTTTGGTTGTTTTGTTTTACGGCATATCGACCCTTTTCGGGTTATTTAATGCCAAATCCGGTCATTTCGGTAAAAGTTTTTATGCTTCAAGTTCTTTATATCTTCAAATATTTATTCATGGTGTTTCGTTTGGTTGTTTTGTTTTACGGCATATCGACCCTTTTCGGGTTATTTAATGCCAAATCCGGTCATTTTGGTAAAAGTTTTTATACTTAAAGTTCTTTATATCTTCAAATATTTATTCATGGTGTTTGGTTGTTTTGTTTTACGGCATATCGACCCTTTTCGTTCGGTTGTGGAACTATATGATATGGACTAGGTTTGATTACTTATGGTGTGATCATGTTGCAGTATGCAGGGAAGAAAGCCCGATAAAAATTAAATAAGATTGTCCCTATTGACTTGTCTCCCCACGAGGGCAAATTCAGACACAAGGTCAATTTTTTTTATATAATAGTAAAAGAAAATAAAGCTCACCCATAAAAGGTGCACTTTCTCCTCAGTCTAAAAAGATTTGTCCTCCTCTGACCTCTGACCTCTGACCTCAGAGCAGGTATTACACTTTGATCCTGTCCCAAAGACAAGATTCATGAGGATTCCCCTCATGTGACACAAGGTCATTTAAAAAGGGTATAGCCAGTTCTATCGAGGGCGGGGGACTCTGGCTGGATGCAAAAATAAGTATTCCCCTTTTAGGGGTGCATCAGGCGACTGTCAATTAACCCCACCCCCTACCGAAGAAGGAGGTAATGCCTAAGAAGGTGCACCTTCTAGGATCGAGCTGAACAATATCTCATTCTGACAAGAAGGGAGCCTGGAGGTTCACGGGTCAGAATGATGACAAAGCAAACCTCGGTTGGTATGAACACCTAATGCAGGAACAGATACTACACTTTGAATTATTGATCTGCACAAAATATAAAAAAATTACATTCGGAACAAATTAGGCACAAGGCCATCAAAAGTGTGGTGAAAATGAGAGTCGTTGGCTACCATTGGTCAAAAGTGATAAAAATGTCTATCCTACTCGAAACTAGAATCATCTCAGTCACCACAATACCACATTTACTCTCGAGGGCCATTCTACTTAAAATATCCCCAAATTGTTGACAGTTTTTATTTATTCGTACATGCATATACTACACTTTGATCATTGACCAAAGTGCCAAGAAATCGCGTGCAAACTGCACCCCCCCCCCCGAAGGGCCGAACACAGAAAGATTAAGTATTTTTAAAGAAACGAATCTCTCTCTCTCTGTCTCTCTGTCAAACGTTATGTTTCTGACTTCTTTAAAAACAAAATGCCCCCCCCCTTTCTTGCTTTCTCTTTTCATAATATTTGGGATGTCGAGCAGCCAAGATTCTATGTTTAGAAGCAAGAAATTGAACAGTAGAAGAATTGAGTAGTCAAAGAAAATGTGGGTCAGCAGAACCCCCTCACCACCATATACGCCCCCAACCTCCTCCCCAACCTCCTCTAAACACTATTTATGTTTTTACTTAGGTTAGTAGCACCATAACTACTGGCATCATTATTTATACATACCTGCTCCCCACCCACCCCTACCCACCTCCAAAAATGTACAGGTTGGATTTTGCCTTGAAAACGGGAGCAAAAACCATATTTAACAAGATTTTGGCTAAGATCAAAGTGTAGTATCTGTTCTGATGGATACTGCACGCCTGTCCTGTGCAGTTCTAGGAGGTCCACCCTCCCAGGCTTTGCCTCCCCTCTTTGGGGAGGAGTAAGTTTATTGCTTACTGTCTGAGGCGCCCCTACCGGGGAATGCCGACGGGGCTGCCCAGGCAATTTTTAATGGCCAGAGTGCTCACCTTCTCGGGCGCTGGCTTTTCAAATCCCACTTTCTCGACCCGACCTTGGGTCACATCTTACCTTGTAGGAGTAAGATAAAAACTGGCCTTGTGCCTAACTCCTGGAGAGGAGTAAATAAAATAAAACAAGATTAGATGACGTGGGAAATACAATTAAACTAGTTTAGTATGGAATCGTCCATGATAAAAAAAAAATAGGGAATACACCACAAGTATTAATACTATTTAATCCATAGCTGGAGAAAAAAGGAGAAGTAAAGAAAGAGAGAAGGAGAGATAGTGATCAAAAAGACTAATTTGGGACTTTGTTTTCATTTTTATTTTTTTTTAATTTAACTGGCTTTTAATTTTAATTATTAAAAACAATTTATTAATCGAGAAATTTTTATAAATCAAGAAATTTTTCATAACTTTTTAATTAATGTTAAATAAATTTTTAATTTAACTGGCTTTTAATTTTAATTATTAAATTTTTTATATAAATCAAAAAAATTTATAAATCGAGAAATGTTTCATAACTTTTTAATTAATTTAAAATAAATTTTTGATTTAACTGGCTTGTAAATTTAATTATTAAATTTTTTTCATAAATCAAAAAATTTTATAAATCGAAAAATTTTTCATAAATTTTTTATTTTAAATAAATTTTTGATTTAACTGGCTTTTAAATTTAATTATAAAATTTTTTTTATAAATCAAAAAATTTTATAAATCGAGAAATTTTTCATAAATTTTTTATTTTAAATAAATTTTTAAATTAACTAGCTTTTCATTTTTTTTAAATTAAACTGGCTTTAATTTTTTTTAATTTAACTGGCTTTTCATTTTTTTAAATTTAACTAGCTTTTGATTTTTTTAAAATTTAACTGGCTTTTGATTTTTTTTAAATTTAACTGGCTTTTGATTTTTTTTAAATTTAACTGGCTTTTGATTTTTTTAAATTTTACTGGCTTTTATTTTTTTAAATTTAACTGGCTTTTATTTTTTAAAATTTAACTGGCTTTTCATTTTTTTAAAATTTAACTGGCTTTAATTGTTTTTTAAATTTAACTGGCTTTTCATTTTTTTTTTAATTTAACTGGCTTTTCATTTTTTTTAAATATAACTGGCTTTTCATTTTTTTTAATTTAACTGGCTTTTCATTTTTTTAAATTTAACTAGCTTTTGATTTTTTAAAAATTTAACTGGCTTTTGATTTTTTTAAAATTTAACTGGCTTTTAATTTTTTTAAAAAATTAACTGGCTCTTATTTTTAAAAATTTAACTGGCTTTTAATTTTTTTTAATTTTACTGGCTTTTAACTTTTTTTAAATTTAACTGGCTTTAATTAATTTATTTTAAAAAATTTAACCGGCTTTCCAAACTCACTTTGTTCTTGACTCAAATAAACTAATCCGAAGTGAATATGTGACCCAACGGGTCACATTTTATCTAGTATATCATTAAATAGATATATTTCTTTCTTGATGATAATAATAATTTGTTTTCTTTTTTTCCGCTCACCCCCCCCCCCTCTATCTCTCCCATCTCATTCAATTATTTACATTATTCATCTCCTCCCACTAATTGTCTTAGCAATCAACTTTTATTGATGATGTCATTCATCTTTTATGACATCATCCACTGTGCACGGCACCTTTTGTGATGTCATCCAGTGTGCACAGTGACAAGTAAGCAAGATCCACAGAGTTTTAGTAGTATATAGATAGGTGGGCAGAACTACGGATCTATCATCCCTTTTTGTTAGCTAATTTTTTTCAATTTTCTATCGATTAGTTCACGATTATCGAGAAAGAAAACCTTAAAAAAATGACTTGTTCAATTTTTAGTAGAGTGATCAGTTTAGTTTTATATGTAAACTAGTTGCACCTACCAGGCGTTGCCCAGGATTCAGTAATGTCATTTTAAATTATGTCGGATGTATTAAATTGAATAACGTCCTTTGACCAAACCTGTTAACCCCCCCTCAACAATATTGAATCAACCCATTCACGTGCGACACTTGACATGAAAGGTAAATGAGGCCAATATAAGCAACCCTCTGTAAAACAGTATTAACCCTAACCCTTCGTCGATCTTCGGGCTAAAAGCAAAATCAAATATGGTTCTGCTCGGTCTTGGGCGACCATCCTCCCGGGCATTACCTCCTTATTCAGGAGGAAGGATTGGTTTATTGCCGGTCACCTGAGACGCCCATACCAGGGTCCGATCCAGACTATTTTTATAACCTTCCAGAGTGCCCCCTTGGGGGAACTGTATTCCCCCTCACCACCACCACCACCACCATCACACACGTTAAAGAACTGACCTCGTGTCACATCCCGTCTTCTGTGGGAAAAAAAAGTAAATATTCTGACCATCCTAGATTGAAACACTTGACACCCATCATCCTGATTCTATTTATCTTCCTCCCACAAGGTAAGATGTGACACAAGGTCGGGAAAGTGGGATTTGAAAAACCAGTGCTCGAGAATTTGAGCGCTCTGGTCATTTAAAAATTGCCTGGGCAGCCCCGTCGGCATTCCCCGGTATATAAATAAACTAACCCCTTCTCAAAAGGTGAGAAGGCAAAGCCTGGGAGGGTGCACCTCCTAGAACTGCACAGGACGGACAACCGATAGACCGCCGTAAATCAAGACTCGAAGGCCCAGATACTTTCATAATATTTGGTTTAACGTCTCTGACATGTGTCTGACGGCTTTTAGAAATTGACTTCCAAACGAACCTATCTCTGACTATTTTCTTACATTTCTTGCACACAAACTGGCGATCATCTCTCAACCTACCTGTAATTTCATTGCACTTCCTGTGTACCCAATGCTTACCACAAACATTGTATCATTCTAATATCATTTCTCCCATGCAACGCATATCCTCAATCCTCACTGGCCAGGTTTCACTTCCATACATTATCACACTGCGTACACATGCCTGATAGACTTTTCCCTTGGTCGACAGTGGTAACGCTCTGCTGGTTAGTAATGGCAAAAGTTCCATGAACTTACTCCATTTAATTCTAATTCTTGCTATCACGCCAGCACCTGCTCCACCCGGTGCTCCAATCGTATCACCAAGGTAACAAAACATATGGATAACCTCAATAGTCTCGTCATCCAAATATACTTTCTCCACATCTGAGTTTTCATCCATCTCCGTTGTTTTACACCTTTTGCATACAAACTGGTCATCATCTCGCAACCTACCTGTAATCCCACTTCATTTCTCGGGTACCCAATCCTTACAAGCACCACAAAAATTTGATTTGCATCTGACTCCCCTTTCCAACACTACAACCACTGATCATCATTTTGGACTTGGTAACATTCACTCTTAGACCTTTACTTTCCATCGCATTCCCCTGAGTCTTTAACTTAACGAATAGACATTCAATTGTTTCACAGGTAAAACTAATCATCGGTATAAAACAAGTATCCCTTCCGGACAACCAACCTGAGCATTTCTATATCCCAGCACGCATGCACACATGCATGCATGCACACACACACAGTAGGTCTTCCATTGTTTCACAGGCAAGTACCAAATCATCAGTATACAACATGTCTTCCAGACAACAACTTTTGGCTGGGATCAAAGTGCAGTATCTGTTCTGATGGATGCTTCACCCCGTTGACCGGTACCATCTTGGCCTTCAGGCCTTGATTCTACTGGTCTTCAGGATTGTCCTGTGTAATCCTAGGAGGTCCACCTTTCAGAAAGGGTTAGTTTATTGCTAATCGCCTGAGTCGCCCCTACCGGGGAATGCAGACGGGGCGGCCCAGGCATTTTTTGTAGGCCAGAGTCCTCTTCACCTAGGGCCGACTTTGTGTCACATCTTACAGCTGTGGGAGGGAGATAAAAAACAAACAAAAAAAAACAAAAAACTTTTCAGTATTAAAATCCAAAACGTATCAATGGGTATCATCGAATGTTTTATTTTAAACAATCGATCACGAGAAGAACTATGTTACAACAACAAAAAAAAATTAATTTATTCAAATACTTACACTGTAGCATCACCACACACACACACACACACACACACACACACACGCACACGCACACAACGTGACAGTTTTTTTTACAACACACACACACACACGCGCGCACACACACACACAACGTGACAGTTTTTTTTACAACACACACACACACACGCGCGCACACACACACACAACGTGACAGTTTTTTTTACAACACACACACACACACACGCAAAACGTGACAGTTTTTTTTACAACACACACACACACAACGTGACAGTTTTTTTACAACACACTTACACACACACACACACACACGCGCACACACACACACAACGTGACAGTTTTTTTTACCACACACACACACACACACACGCAAAACGTGACAGTTTTTTTACAACACACACACACACACATACACACACATACACACACACGCGCACACACACACACACACACACACACACACACACACATACACACACACACGCACACATAAAATGTGACAGTTTTTTTTACAACACACTTACAAGGATGGCAGTGGTTACAAATCAAAACTTTAGAATATCACCTGTTTACACACCGACCCTATCTAATATCTTTAAAAGTTTTTTCTATTGTATTGAATTGATCGCTTTTCGTGTAAGATTTTTCCTGTTTTTTTTTACTAATGAGTCACCGTTTATCAAGGCATACATTATAAAATTATAAAAGCAACAAATACAGCCATTTTTATACCAGCAACTTGTTGAACACGGGTGTGTGTGTGTGTGTGTGTGTGTGTGTGTGTGTGTGTGTGTGTGTGTGTGTGTCATTAGGATTTTGTTGCTAGCATCTACATCTGAGCCAAGCTTTCCATCTCTCAAGTTCAAGATCTCAACTAATACGAACTCCGTCGTATGACCCTTCTCCCCCAGGCTCTGTCGCCGATCTGCTCATCAAGACCATTCACTGCCCATAGATTTACTTCAAGATTCCTTCTCTCGTTGTTCTCTCTGACTAGCCGGTATCCCGACTGGAAATCATAGATGTCCGATTGTCTCTCAGCCCACTATCGGAAACTGGCCACATCTGCCCCTTCCTCAGCCCACTTTCTCCATCGCTATCCGGTCACTATAGAGTCGATGCTTAGGGCTCAACTGTACGACCAGTTGAGCAGCAAGATAAGTCGACCAGTTGAGCAGCAATATAAGTCAAACTGTTGAGCACATCAAAATGCCTGTTTATAACAAGGCTAGAATGTTCCATTATGCTCAGAAGGGAAAGTCCATTCTCTGTGTTCTGATTGGCTGAGATTCATATGTGGCCATTTAGTCTATAAATGTTCATTCATTCGAACAAGCACTCCTCCATGAGATGGATACCAATTGAGGCCCTTATGCCGGTAAGTGTTAGTTTAATTCTATAGTCACCAAAAAAGTTAACAAACAACTGTCATGGCGTCACTTATCTGTGTAGTACAATGAGTCTGGTTCTTTCATTTTGTCATTTATTTCCTAGCCAATCTCTCTCCCAGCGGTCCTGGTTGTGAGGGTGAGGCAGGCTACTAATCATAACCAGGCTACTAACTCAAATCCATGCGTGCGCAGTGTGGTGTAAGGAAGTGCAATGGCATTACAAGTAGGTTGAGAGATGATAAGCAGTTTATGCGCAATAATTGTAAGACAATGTAGGCGGATGTAGGCACAATTAAGCTTACCGCATCATACACAAAATATAGATTAATGTCTTACAGCTCACATAGCTGCTGCTGCTGCTTCTTTCAATGTTATAGCTTACACATATATACACATGAAATAAACACATACATTAATTTATCATTAATGTCATACACATTGGCGTTGCTGTTGTCATTATCTTCTATGCACACAAAGAACATTAATGCATGTACAGTGAATGTATATTTAGGAGAGTGGAAAATGACTAAATTGGGTTTACTTTCGGCAGCCTCGTAACTCTCGCTTCCCTTATTTTGTCTTTTAGTCCTAACATTCCATGAGCGATGTTTCTGACAAAGGGGGAAGAATTGCTGTTTTTAGGTAGGAATCTATCCACCTAATACTTATCGTTGGCTAGTTTTAGATCTTTAAGTAGTATTCTTTTTTAGCTCCTTGGCTTCGTGCCTTGTCTGGAGTGAGTTCCATTAAAAAAAATTATATATATATATATATATATATATATATATATTATAATTATAATATAAAATGAAGTAATAAAATAAGGTGTCAATCAAATTTTATTAGAATTCAAAGTTCAAGCAAAGTATCCTTAAGTCCTTAGCTCATGAGTTTTCAAAGATATTTCTTCTCTTCAGAGGACCATTACCGCAGTTATACTACTACGGTAATAAAATTACGCTTTGAAAATATATAAAATTATACACAAATACACAAAAATACATAACATCAAACATATCAACCCAAAAACATACTTTTTGTTGAATCCATACAGTCCATCCAGGTCATACATATTGAGAAGCATAATCAGGAAAGACATTACTCGAAGTTATAAACAGCAGTCCAAATACGTGTAATTGAAGGGGCTGACCATGTTATCCAGTCCCGAAATGTGTCAATATTCAATGTTAATGATAAATAAATCAAATAATATAGAAAGTCCAATCAAAGTTCCAAAATCCCGATATGTGCAACCCATTGGATTGCTTCATATATATATATATATATATATATGTAGAATTCAAATAGTATGCGTAACATAACTTAATAAAATAAATATTACTATCACTGTTTGAGAGACCGTGAGAGGCCATTTTTCAAGATGGCTGCACCTTGTTTACATACTCACTGAAGCATTATGATCAGAGTTTCTTTTAGGGAACTTTTTTCTCAAAATTTAAAATTTCACACACGTTTTGGACAACATTGATTGTTGGTGTTAAACTGTATTTTTCGTCCGGAAATGAAATTGTAATTCACTTTAAAGTCTATTTTACTTGCCCCCCCCCCCCACCGGAAAACAAAATTATAAATATATTCGACCATAATGCATCAGTAATCATGTAAACAAGATGCAGCCATATTGAAAAATTGTATTTCACAGTCTCTCAAATAGTGGTAGTAATGTTTTTATTATTGTTAATATTATTAAATTATATTACACTTTTTTTTTTAGGGGGGGGGGGGGTATCAAATATAATGGTTTTATACAATAATAAGGTGTTTTGAAATAGTGCCGAGCGGTATATATATAGGATAAAGGGTTAAATAGATTATCAGTTGAGGATTGGAAACCATGGGTGGAATGGACAGAAGATTACTTAAGAGAGATGGATTATCCAAGAGGGCGGCTCAACAAGTATTTGTTTGCATTAGACTTGAAGATGACCATGTTGAAGTCGGTTGGGAAGCAGCGTCTTGGTATTTTGTTTCACAGATGAGATGTTCTAGGAAAGAAACTTTGTTCATGGAAATTCCGTTTGGATATTGGTAGAGAGAGACAGAGAGAGAGAGAGAGACAGACAGACAGACGGAGAGACAGACAGAGAGAGAAAGACAGACAAACGGAGAGAGAGAGACAGACAGACACACAGAGAGACAGACAGACAGAGAGAGACGGACAGAGAGAGAGAGAAAGAGAGAGACAGACAGACAAACGGAGAGAGAGAGAGAGACAGACAGACAGACACACAGAGAGACAGACAGACAGAGAGAGACGGACAGAGAGAGAGAGAGAGAGACAGACAGACACACAGAGAGACAGACAGACAGAGAGAAAGAGAGAGAGAGACAGACAAACGGAGAGAGAGAGACAGACAGACAGACAGACACACAGAGAGACAGACAGACAGAGAGAGACGGGCAGAGAGAGAGAGAGAGACAGACAGAAAGAGAGAGACAGACAAACGGAGAGAGAGAGACAGACAGACACACAGAGAGACAGACAGGCAGAGAGAGAGAGAGACAGAGAGAGAGAGAGACAGGCAGAGAGAAAGAGAGAGAGAGAGAGACTACTTTGTTATTTTTTTAGCTAGACGAGTTCTTGTTGTGAATGTTTTTGGGGAGAACAAGAGTTGGGACTCAGTCTTTCTAAAGGATTTCCCTAAAATTAAAATTAACCACAACTTTTATTTCAATGAAATGTAAAATTTATTTTGATATTATAATTTTAAAAAAAAATATTATTAGCATCAATCAAACAAAGAACACGTTTGTCTAAGAGTAATTAGTAGTAGTAGTAGTAGTAGGAGGAGGAGGAGGAGGAGGAGGAGGGTTTACTACGACTACTACAACTCTTAGACAAACTATTAGATAAATAGCAGAGAGTTCTGGTGCTTCTATAGCTGGGGATCCATATCGACCCGAATGTTTTGCGATTGACGAAACATCGCCGAACAAAAGTCAATCAGTACCCTACCGACATTAAATGAAACAACTTTTTCATTTTTACCCCCCTGACTTAATATTAGGGTTTAATTAATAATTCTCTTCAATTTTTTCTGTAAATTATTGCATTTCACGCGGACAGTTTTATTTGTGTTTGTAAATTGTAAAAGAAAAAGTAATGACCGAAAAAAATAATTAAAAAATAACACACAAAAAAACTATAATTACAACAAAAATAAAAATCAAGAATTTACAAAAAAAAACAAAAAAACATGTAAATAAATCGGTGCTTTTTTTTTTTTTTTGTACTTCTGCAGTTTACGGACCGTGCTGAAATAATCCCGTTATTATTTAGAACCCCATTCTTAACATGGGAGGGGGCGTTGTTAACTATTCTGTACTTTCACCTAACAATTTAATAAACAAAAGATACCGTAAAAATTGAATTTAACTTGAAAATCCTATCTCAAAAATAACACGGTTCGTAAACTGCAGAAGTGTCTCGCTTTTAGTTTAAAAAAAAAAAAATCCGGTTTTATTTTGTGGGATCGCCTTTTGGTTGTTGTCGTAACTTTTACAGAGCCAATATCATCCGCCATGGGGGCCAATCTATATAAGCACAGTATATAAACAATTTCAATTTGTTTTTTGTTTGTTTTTTTGTTTAAAGTTGACTTTGATTATTATAATTTTTTTTATGAAAGTTTACAATATATTTCTTACCTTGATTTTTTTCTGCTGTTTCTTAAGAACTCACAAGAAATGCCGAAGACGCCATCAACAACAGGCAAGCTTTGTCAATTTGTTACGCGTGTAAAAAAAAAACGGTCGCTAACGTCTGCTTTAGAGCTGACCGGTGTTAACCATAATTGTGTCCCCGTTGCTATTTTTGTCCGCCTCTGCGCACAAGTGGTTTCAGAATTTAAGAATAGTCGGTATTATTATGGGAGACGAGCTGGCTTTGTCACCTCGCTATCGCTTCGCAAAGTTCGCTAATTGGAACCAAAAATTTTAAATAATAAACTTTTCATCCATAAGTTTCTTGTAAACACAAGACAAAAAACTTTCGCATTTATTCATTTAAATAGATAAGCATTGACATTTATTCATATTGTTTTGGTAATTTTTATACAAATTTATTTATCTTTTACCGTAAAATTTATTTATCTTTTACCGTAAATAAATGAAAAGAAAGAAGAAATCAATTCACCTGAGCGATGGTGTGTGTGTGGGGGGGGGTCCAC
This sequence comes from Sepiola atlantica, assembly GCA_963556195.1. Classification (NCBI taxonomy): domain Eukaryota; kingdom Metazoa; phylum Mollusca; class Cephalopoda; order Sepiida; family Sepiolidae; genus Sepiola; species Sepiola atlantica. The sequence continues at coordinate 50,162,811 of OY744551.1, read as the reverse complement.
TTTCTCTCTTTCTCTTTCTTTCTGAGGGATCTTGCTTTAGACAAAGGTACACCCTATTCCAAGCCAACGTCGGGTAGAAAGTTGGAGTACTTTGACAACCACGGTTAACTTCTTACATTTTCCAGAAATATGAATAAACCATAAAAATGTGACGTCTTTTTGATATTTGGAAATTTTAATTCTGTATCTGCTTCGCCATTTGGGTGGTGGGGGAGGTCAGCTCTTCCTTTTGTTTGTACTTATCTTGTTGCCTCTCCGAGAGCTTCGTCCTTTCCTTTCCAGCTGCCCTCCCACCTCCAGCTTGACATATTCGTCATGTGTGACGCCTGCCCCCCCCCTCCTGCCTCGGGGTTGGCATTGGTGTTAGTAGTCCGACTACAGGAGGGGGGGCATGACCTGCACTGACAGTGTACTCAGAAACCCGAAGGTCAAGGCCATTTCCCCATTTCTTCGAGCCAGCCCCCTTAGCGCCTTTTTGGAATTAGTAGCAGCCTGGAACAGAGTCCGAGGTGGACGTGTTGGTGGCCCGCTCTCCGTCGTATGACGTTAAACTTTTAAAGAACCCCTTTTTGTGGTATTAAAGCCTGCGGTTTTATTTGATTGAACCTTTAGTGGAGAGAGTACCAGCTAGAACAGCTTCCGAAGTGGTTGTGTTTGGAGCTCGTCTCCGTCGGATAATCCGACGTTAAACTTTTAAAGGACCGTTCTCTGGAAAAAGAACCCCTTTTTTGGAAGGACCCTTTTTGTTAGACAATTATCCTTTAGAAAAGGATAATTTTTATTGTGGAGTTGGGCTAAAGTTCCCAACAAGAACTTTTTAACCCTTTGAGGGTTTAAAATCATAGAGGAAGACGGCTACGATATATTTGAACAGATATCGTATTCGCAGATTTCGGGCGAAGAAATCCCAAAGACTGTTACCCTTTATGGGCCTTATTTGAAAGAAGGAAAGAGACTGGAAAAAATAGGAACCTTTGATTTCTTTCTAAGGACAATTTTTTTTATATTTGTATGATTTCTTTTCAGCCCCTTTTCAAGTAAGATGTCTTCTTGTCTTTTTATGTATATTTGTTGTTAAGGCGAGACCTTATTTTTATCGCCGGTATTTATTGTTGCCAAAGGCAATAATCTTTTTGTACGGATCTTTTGATCCACCCTGGTATTTTTGGCGTCGTTTGGGACGATAATATTTATTGGAGTAACTTGTTTTTTCTCTTATTGTCGTCTGAAACGGCAAGCCCCTTTTTGGGAATAGTCTTTTGAAGAGACTCCATTTTCCCCCCTTATTTAATTGTATGTTTATTTTAATTTAATTGTTACCTTGGGTTAACTCGTTTTAACCCTGCTTTGGGAAACAAAAGCAGTTAACTAGTACTTTTTTTGTTATTAATAAACCATATTGAATTACATCTCTGGGTATGTTTTTTTATTTGCTCCCTTTTTTGTCTATTAATTTTATTCCCTCTTTTTTTCATGGTAACAAACGACGAATTTCGGTGGCGACCCCGAAAATTCCGACAGATAAGCTTTTGTTCCTGATCGACAAGCATGCGGTCCTAATTCAAGTTTGCTGGCCGGAAGAACAAAGAACTATTGGATGACGAAAAAGCAATCATCATCATCATTATTATCATAATGAGACAAAAGTCGAATCAAAGCATATTCAATATATAATGAGTTATCCCCTTGCTTATTTTTTATTTTTAGGTGATTATTTCACAATGTTTCATATTACAGTAGTGCGGGACGAAGTAAATAATTTTAAAAAATAAATCGGAGCTCAGTATGTTGTTATATTGCCAATAACACAGTACAACAATAACAAATGAAAATTGGCTAGTTAGAAACAAAGATTGATTTTTTAGCTTAAATGCATTTTGGGTCTGACTTTGAAAATCCGACAAGATAACTTCATATGTTAGATAAAAAGCTAAGAGCCAGGTGCATGCTGGTTCTTATGTTTACCGGATGTTTTAGAACCCTGATTCTAATTATGCACAAAATCCATTTCATAAATTTGATTCTAGAAAGTGTCTCAAATTTAAGACTTCAGCTTAAGGGGTCTTAAGAAGGAATTTAAATTCAGGGAATATTTCTTAATTGGTGTCTAACGGCTATGGATCAGATTCAATGTAAATCTGAAATATTTGACTTTTCAAATGGGATGTTGTGCCCATATTATGGCCCCTAAAAACCCTTTAAAATATTATGGCCCCAAAAACCCTTTAAAATATTATGGCCCCTAAAAACCCTTTAAAATATTATGGCCTCTAAAAATTCTTTAAAATATTATGGCCCCTAAAAACTCTTTAAAATAGTATGGCTCCTAAAAACCCTTTAAAATATTATGGCCCCTAAAACCCTTTAAAATATTATAGCCCCTAAAACCCTTTAAAATATTATGGCCCCTAAAAACCCTTTAAAATAGTATGGCCCCTAAAAACCCTTTTAAATACTCCAGAGAAACTGAAAATTGGAAAATATTTATTAATCGATATCTAATACCTATTGTAAAAATTTCATAAAAATCGAAGGTATCTGAATTTTTCACAGAGGACTTCTGTTATATAATGGAATGCATGTGTGGATGGACGTACAGTGAGATTGCTTAACTTGCGTGATTTGTAACAAAGTCATCTCGTGCAATCTTAGTGCAATGTTGTTCTCACGGTCACAGTGACAGTTGATGGGACCTTAAGTTCGAGGTTAGGTCACACCTGGCGTCGATCACGAGGTTTCGTGACGTCACAGTTTTTCCCCATGGGAAACGAGATTGAGATTCAACAGTTCTCGACTGGAATCCGACAAGAGAACACGCATAGTCATGTAGCTACTACAAGCTAAGGGATTTTGAATCCCCAAATGAGAGCCAGACGATGCCAACATCTTCCTTCCTTTGCAGGCGGCTAAGTGGTTGGGAATTTACTAGCGTAAGCTCTCTCTCTCTCTTCTACAATGAACTTGCTCAGTGTCGACACTGCGAGATAGTAAATAAAATGGCTCTAAATTAGAAAGCAGAAGCCTTGTATTTTATTAAGTGTAGATTTGATTTCAGCCTACGGGGAGACCGCCGGTGTGATGGAGGAGACCAGCGGAGAAGTTGAAGCGCGGCGAAGAGACGACAGACGGGTGGCGGCCCGACAATAAGCGACGACAAATGCCGGAAGAAGCACTCACGGTTGGTGCGAATAGTCCATACAGCCGCGAGGCGGTGAAGAGTCGAGATTCACGGTAGTACGAATGGTTTCCCTGCAACTGGGAGGCGCGGATGGTGGCAACACATCGTCCCGTTTTGGGATCGACAGACGAGAGCTCTACGACGCCCGACATTACAACGTGTATTAGGAACATGTAAATGTAACACTTCAACCTCTTTGCATTAAACAAAATTAAAGTAAATATAGCTCACATTTGGGCCAATACAGCTGCATTCTAAAGTCGGATTGGTTAATGGTTAATTAGTTTAGGAGTGAATCCTGTATATACAAATCTCCCTATACTATCTAGATTTAATCTTCCTCTGAGGTCATCAGATCTAAGCCTGTCTTTAAGACTCACATTACATATCCTTCTTATCAGTCTCATCATTTTTCTCAATGCAAAACATATCCTCAACCCTCACTGGTCACATTTCATTTTTATATATCATCACACTGTGTACACATGCCTGACAGACTCTTCTTTTGTCCGACGGTAGCAATGCTCTGCTGGTTAGTAATGGCAGAAGTTCCCTGAACTTACTTCATCCATGCCTAACTCTTGCTATCAGACAACTAGTCAATGTTGAACCAATGGCCTTGTGTCATTTGATTGACCAGCCAATCAAAATTATAGCCTTGTGTTGCACACGAGGGGAGGGATCAAAATGATAACTTATCGTATTGTGGCCCCCGTGGCACGCCGTTAGCTGGAAAAGTCATCAAGTTTGAATATTTATGTACTTAATAACTCGCAGGTGTTTTTAGGATTCTCCTTTGACCTTTGAACAAATCATTTTCTGTGACAATAAAAAACAACAACTGTTATTTCAAAACTATAATGTTTTAATAATTTAAACTGAATCACACAGAATATTACAGGTGTCTTTTGGCTGGCTGTTATAACCTTTTAACCCGGTAAAGAAGTAACAATCACCATATATATATATATGTATATATATATATATATGTATATATATATATATATATATATATATATATATATATATATATATATATATATATATATATATATATATATATAAGGTTAATACAACAGAAGATATAAGAGGCAACTAATATCTTTAATTAGTGAACATCCGGATAAAAATAAAGCTCAATATACTGGATAGAGAATTAATAGCAATAGATGAAGTGAAAGAATAAAATTAGGTACGAATCAAATTTTATTACAATTCAAAGCCCAAAACATACTATTTAGTGGAACTATACAATTCATCCAAGTTTAGACTTGTTGACTTGGATGAATTGTATAGTTTCACTAAATGTTTTGGGCCGATATATGTGATGTTGTATATACATTTATGTATTTTTCTATATATATTTTTTTATATCTTTGAAAACTCATGAGTTAAGGACTTTAAAGAACTTTGCCTGAACTTTGAATTGTAATAAAATTTGATTTGTACCTAATTTTATTCTTTCACTTTATCTATTGCTATATATATATATATATATATATATATATATATATAATTTGTGAGTTCTTATATATAGTATATATTTAAGTATATACTCCTTATAATATCCGAAAATATTTCAATTTGCAAGCTCAATGAAGTTGTATTACAAGCTTCAGAGCATATATACTTTATTGTTGCATTCCAATGACATAGGAAAAATCAATCCAAAACCATAATTTTTATTTATTCTTACAATTCCTTTATTTTCATATTTCGGTGAATGCCTGTATTTCTTCCTAGTCTCACAAGCAATAATAAATAAGAAAATTTATTTTTTCCAAATTTAATACGTTTTCTATATCTTACGCGCGTTTCACAACAAAGTCAAGAGAAATATATAGTCTTGAGTTAACATTGCTGAGCATCAAAGCAGTAGCTCATTCCAATAGTGATAAGAAAAACTTATTATTCCAAAGACAGATGGGAAACGTTTAAGAAGTCTTGACAGAAAATAACGGCATGCCGAAATACATGAAAAAAACTCACATGAAGAATGTTGACGAAAATCCCCCCCCCCCCACACACACACCAAAATAAAATCTTCTTCCAAAATTTGAAACTACTTCCCAAACGGTTCTCTTTGCATTTATTAACAGACAGTTAATTAGTTTAGAAGTGAATCCTTTACATAGAAGTTATATAGACACATACACATACATAACTTATATATATATATATACATATATATATATATATATATATATATATATATATATATATATATATATATATATATATATATAATTATTTTTATTTACACAGACATGTACAAAGTCTGCGACACTGGCATGTCGATGTTATCGATCAACAGCTATTATAAACTGAAATCTCATCAGGCAGAGTTAGAATCCGATCTTAACCTTAAATCATATTTGGAAGGAATGAAATGGAGAAAAATGAAAAGAAATTTAAAATTTAAATTTGGAAAGTCACGTGGTTAGGACCGTTACGAATCAAAATCAAAAAATCAAAAAAATAAATAAAAAATAAAAAATAAAAAAACAAATAATAATTTTATTGTTTTTAATTAAAAAAAAAAAAAAATGTCTGTGTACATGTCTGTGCAAATAAAAATAATTATATATAAAAGCTCTATTTGATATTGAGCACTTTTTATAAACCCGGCTGAAATTCTTTGGATTACTACCCTGTGGATGTTTTACCTGGATTATATATATATATATATATATATATATATATATATATATATAATCCAGGTAAAATCATGTAATTTCGTGTTATTATATTTTACGTTATATATATATATATATATATATATATATATATATATATATATATATATATTTGGTACAGAAAGATTAGCACAACATTAGTACCATCGGTTTCAAGCTCAGAAGGCGTTAACGATCCGGCTCTCTTCAGCTTATGTTGTCACCTGTTACAGAAATGTGAATTCACGTGTCACTCTCGTTTGGATACGTTATTTGCTTTAGAATGTTATGTATATTTGTTTAAAATTAGTGTTAGGAAGGTTTAATAAGATTTGAAAAAAAAGGGGGGAGAATGTAACAGTTGAGATTCAAAATTGGAAAACATTTGAAAATATAAAATTAGAAAAAAAAAAATCTATACAAATCCCGTGAGTCAATGTTTATGAGGAGCGTATATTTGGCCGTTACTGTTTTGAGGGTTAATTATGTGTCTTCTAGAGAATGTTAAGGAGAGAAAATGGGTTTAAGGATTATACTTATGAAAAAATAAAAAGGTTAAAAAACATACATTAAATTCAAATGCAAGGCCTGGATTAAAGGACTTTACTCCACGAATCTAAGATAACTATATTAAATTTCACAAATAATTACATAAAAATACATTATATATATATATATATATATATATATATAACCTCTTTCCCAGCAGAGTGCTCGATTAATTGAGAATCAAAATTAAGAGCGTAATATTTATTTATTTTTTGATACAGAAAATTAGTACAACATCAGTACCGTCAGTTTCAAGCTCAGAAGGTGTTAACGATCCGGCTCTCATCAGCTTATGTTATCACCTGTTACAGAAATGTGAATTCAATTATCACTTTGGTTTGGATACGTTATTTGCTTTGGAGTGTTTGTTTTGTATATTTGTTTAAAATTAGTGTTAGGAAGGTGTTAGACTATAGAGTTTAATAAGATTTGAAAAAGTGATAGGGGTGAAATGTAACAGTTGAGATTTTAAATTGGAAAATATTTAAAAATATAAAGTTGACAACATAAGCTGAAGAGAGCCGGATAGCTAAGTCCTTCTGAGCTTGAAACCGACGTTACTAATGTTGTACTAATTTTTCTGTTTTAAAAAATAAATACGCTCTTAATTTTAATTCCGATTCTCAATTAATCGAGCACTCTGCTGGGATTTTCCCCACCATCTTACAAAAGAAGTTTATATATATCAGGACCGGCTGGACAGTTATAAAAGTGTGTGTGTGTGTGTGTGTGGGGGGGGGGCTCTCCTAAAAAGTGGGGGGGGGGCGGTTAAACACATGTATATATAACTTCACTATTGATGACCGTAAAGTGTGTGTGTGTGTGTGGCGGGGGGGGGGGGGGGTAGTCAAAAAGTGGGGGGGGAGGTCTTGAGCCGCCATGCCCCCCCTCCCGGTGCCGCCGTCCATGTATATATATATATATATATATATATATATATATATATATATATATATAAGTGCAGATTAGTCGTTCGAGTCTGTAGCAATGCGGTGTAGTTGCCGTAAGGTGGAAAAGTGAAAAGAAATAAACGAAGAAAGTGAAACTCAAAACGATTTATTAATAATTTCACGAAAAACTGATTAAATACCAAAATAGTAAATACTGTCTGGTAAGTAACAGTTCGGCAAAGGGTAATCTTAAATTTTCGAAAGAAAAACTTTCATTTTCAGAAGACAACAATAAAAGACTGAGTGGGTCGAAAAAACGGGAAAAAAACTATATATATATATATATATTTAAAAACTTTTTGACTTGGATACATTGTAAATATTTAACATTAAATCAGCCCGTACCTTGATGTTAACATAAAAATGTGTTTTTGCCGTTATATTTAGTTTTATATATTTTTATATATTTTTATATATTTTTATATATTTTTATATATTTTCAAAGCAAAATTTTTTACTCGCAGTGATGTAATTGCGGTAATAGTTTTCTTTGAAAATCCATGGATTAAGGACTTTACAGTACTTTTTGCTTGATTTTGATATGTAATAAAGTTTGATTAATTTCTCATTTCATTCTTTTTATTTAATCCATTATTAATAATGCTCTATCCAATATGTATACGTAAAAGGAAAATTTAGGAATAAAACAATCACAACGGATTCGGCACCGATAAAAAAATAAAATGATTTTGAAAAATAAAATGATTTTGAAAAATAAAATGATTTTAAAAAATAAAATGATTTTGAAAAATAAAATGATTTTGAAAAATAAAATGATTTTAAAAAATAAAATGATTTTGAAAAATAAAATGATTTTGAAAAATAAAATGATTTTGAAAAATAAAATGATTTTAAAAAATAAAATGATTTTGAAAAATAAAATGATTTTGAAAAATAAAATGATTTTGAAAAATAAAATGATTTTAAAAAATAAAATGATTTTGAAAAATAAAATGATTTAAAAAAATAAAATGATTTTGAAAAATAAAATGATTTTGAAAAATAAAATGATTTATTAAAATAAATTATCACAGAAGAAGGAAAAAATAGAAAAAATACGTAAATGGAAGGGAAAAAACATGAAAACCGGGAAATAAAGTTTTTGAAATAAATGAGTTTTATACTGGGTAAAATTCAGCAATTTGTTTGAAAACAGTTCATTTTACGTATATATTAAAAAAAAAAACTTTATTTTAGAATAATTACAATAGTAAAATCTATTTTAAGATACATCGTGGTTGAAACTTGAAACTAGAGTTCCTTCCCCCTTACTTGACTCTCCTTAAATTAATGATAATTTTTTTTTTCGGATCTACAGTCCACAGGCACCATTTTTGTTATTATTAAAACGATACACAATACCATTTGCACAAATGGGTGTCGTCCTTAACCAAGGGAACTAACTCTGAATTTTATTTTGGGACAACATTTAAAACTATTGAATCAAATATCTCTTTAAATAAGGCCTTTTTTTAATAGTAATTTACTACGGTTTTTGTCTGGTTTGTATCAGAATATACGATGTGCAACCACCATATTTTATTTTATTACGATAAAGAAAAATATATAAAAGTTGAATTGGAGAAAATTTCTTAGTAAACAGAGTTATTTCCCTTGTATCACAAATCAGCTTACGGCTATGCACTTTTGAAACATCTACGGCCTTTTATACTTACCTGGCACACTTTTGCTAGGTACCCCGTAGACTTGTATTGTCTTGTCCTTCGGGACTTGATTTACGCCGGTCTATGGGATTGTCCTGTGCAGTTCTAGGAGGTCCAACCTCCCAGGCTTCGCCTCCCCTCTTTGGGGAGGAGTAAGTTTATTGCTTACTGCCTGAGGCGCCCCTACCGGGGAATGCTGACGGGGCTGCCCAGGCAATTTTTAATGGCCAGAGTGCTCACCTCTCGGGCGCTGGCTTTTTAAACCCCACTTTCCCGACCCGACCTTGGGTCACATCTTATTTGTGGGAGTAAGATAAAAACTGGCCTTGTGCCTAACTCCTGGAGAGGAGTAAATCAATACTCTCGTCGGAAGTTACGCTACGTCATGTTTGGTTAATATTTAAACGAATAACCGAGGAAATACCGAGTTTGTACGTGGAAGTAAAACATAACGGCCCTTTTTTTACTTTAAGGTGGCAACGTATCAAGGGAGATAACTGAGTTCATGTTTGATGCTGACAAAGTAAGGGAGACAACTCCATTTATGTTGTAACAAGTGATTTCAAACATTTAATCTCGGAAATAATAGATTTATCGGTGCTTATTTAGAACAGGGTCCCTGGAACAAAAATTATTTTCATGTAAAATCAGTATTTTGTACTTACTCAGGCATAGTTTCTCACTTACGGTACGCAAAACAATTTTAAAATATCAAGTAGAACTTTAATTAGAACGATTTTTCCATTTCCATAAGGGCGATGTACAACGTCTATTCGCCGACATTTTGGGTGTGAGCGATCGATGGATAGCCAAGGGCAATAACTCCGTTGTTATTGTTATAATTTAAAAAAGAAAGAAACACATATGCAATAATAATAAAATATATATTTATTAAATTAAAAAAAAATGAAAATTAAATAATTATTTTTGATTACTTCACCGGGGTACTTTCCACGATATAATTTTATAGATTAATAAAATGTAGGTGCTTATTGCCCTTGGCTATTCCATCGATCGCATTTTTATCTCAACCGTGTGATGAGAAGTGGATCCTCTATGACAATCGGCGACGTTCGGCACAGTGGTTGGATGCCAGCGAAGCTCCAAAACACTTCCCGAAGCCGAAATTGCACAAAAAAAAGATTTCAGTCACACAAAATACGAAAAGTCTCCCTTTTTATTGCCTAATTATGGATGGAAGACTTAATAATGTAACACGCACACACACATACATAACTACTTACACACGGCGCGACTTCAACAGTTGCATATGTTACAAACATTCTCATATATGAACTCTTTTCCTTTCCTTAAAAATCGGACGCCCATCTTACTTTCTATATATGAACTCTTCTCTCTTCCCTACTAACGGGACATTTATTTAACACCCCGTGGACTTTCTAACCTTTTGTCTTCGTCCATACTAATGGACGTATTCATTTACTTACACTCTTCTCTTACATTCCCTTTTATTTACATGTTAAGAAGACGACTCAATAAAGAAATCCATAATATATAGTGCCTTCGTACACATCAAACGCATTTTCTCAAAACTCCATGTGTGAATGCAAGAGTTTTCTATGTTAGCCGGTCAAAATTCAGGAAGGGGACATTTTGTCTTCAGCACCGTCCTCTTCCGGAAGACATGCGCACGGAGAACTGTCTTGCCTCAACACCGCCTGCTTGCTCAGAAGCGGTCTTTTTCAAATCAGCCAGCATGGGATTCGGACATCCGATGAGCTTGCGTTTGACGTTAGCCATTCTGAGACAAGTAGCTTGGTAAAACAGAGTTAAGCAACGCAGAGTTCTCTGAACCGATTTAAGTTTTCGCTTTCTTCCAATTTTCTTTGTTTTGTTTCTTAGAACATGTTTGTAAGACTGATTTATTTCCTGTATTTACAGTTTTACGGTGAGAAAAAAGGTGTTATATTCAGCGTTGGCCACGTGCGCGCATAACATGGCTATGACAGCAGCACACATGTGGACTTAATAATGTCACACACACACACAGATACATAACTACTTACACATGGCGCGACTTCAACAGTTGCAAACATTCTCATATATGAACTCTTTTCCTTTCCTTAAAAATCGGACGTCCATCTTACTTTCTATATATGAACTCTTCTCTCTTCCCTACTAACGGGACATTTATTTAACACCACATGGATCTCTAACCTTTTGTTTTCGTCCATACTCATGGACGTATTCATTCACTAACACTGTTCTCTTTCAATAAAGTTGTTTTAAATATTGCAAATGGACTTCGCCTCATTTCTATACCTTCATGACAGCGCTTCTTTAAAAACACTGAATATACTAATAACAATGTGGAAATGTATGACAGTAACTGACGCCACGGATAAAAGTGCTAAGTGAAAATCTTCTGGAGGTTGAAGGTTCAATCCTCAGTGCAGGCGATATTAAGAATACAATTATGAATTAATTAAGACTTCTACACGGAGCAAGCTACCCCCGTTGATTAAATAAAGGGTTCCGTTCGAAATTCTGTACATATTCTGGAGTTTGACAAAATGCATCTTGGATTTCATTCTCACAACGTTTCAGCCGATGTAACCTCCGACCTTCTTCAGATGGCTGACAGAACGAGATCAAGCTACCCCCGTTGATTAAATAAAGGGTTCCGTTCGAAATTCTATACAGATTCCCGAATTCGACATGAAGATTTACGAGTTCAACTAGATGCACCTGAAAGAAGGTCGGAGATTACAGCAGCCGTAACGTAATAGAGTCGAATGTTTTTCTGGAGTGCTGATATTTTGATAAAATCACTCCAATCTCCAAACCGTTTTTCCCTACGTATTTCGCTGGGCCATTAAGATTAGAAATTCATATTAGCACAAAAAAAAATCACCCGATTGAAGACTGGAATGATTCTATAAAATTACCGGGTGAAAATCTTAAGTAATTTTGATTATATTCATAGTATCGTCTGGACTGACGATTGAAAATTCAACATCCAAGAGATTTTCACTTAGAACTATTTATTACTTAGCACTTTATCCGTTGCGCCATGTGGGCATAAAGATTGCTGAGTTCGATAAGATGCACCTGAAAAAGGTCAGAGGTTACATCGTCCGGAATTTTGTGAGAATAACATCCGAGATGAGAAGAGTAGTCCGAATTATCTAAATAGTAGACAAACTAAAGAGTCGCCCCGCTCCACCCCCTTTCATTTTATTGGTATCATTAGTCCGTTTGTACTCATAAAATGTTCTGTCGTTTCGCCCTTTATTTTTGGCAACCTTTCTGCAGTTAAACTCTCTTTAGATATTACCGATTCCATCGCAGATAATGATATCCACAGGTGGAATTTGATACTCCTAATTCAACAGTGTCTTAGGTGGGCAGGTTGCTTTGGTGCTTGAACAGGCAGACATCCTGACAATGAATACAAAAATCTTCAACACGTTTTTTATCAAATCAATGTAAAGGATAAACATCCACCATGTGTCTTGAAGACAGTTCCTTTTTTGGGGTGGGTGGGTGGGGGGCGCATTTAGTGCCGACCCTGAAATAAAAATAGAATAATCATTTCTTTGTCATCATTCTGTTTGGCAGGAAGATCTTATTCTGTTACCATTCTTTGTAGAGAATGAAACGATCGGGATAGTCCATTATAAACAATAGGGGATATCGCCGCAGTAGTAATACTATTTACTTAACACATAGCTGGCCTCTGGAACTCCCTCCCTGCCCCCTGTTTCCCGACAGTACTGACATGCAGAAATTTAAAATTAATGTAAACAGACATCTCGCTGCACAGATCCCAGTTTAGGTTGACATTCCCCCCCCCCCCCACCCACCTTCTCCCCTTTTCTTTCTTCTAAGTAGCCCCTTACGTCTACAGTGGTGGCCTGCCTTGTTTGGGGTGAACTACGTTAAAAAAAAAACTACATTACGTTAAAAGATAAACACAGAGATGGAGATATAGAAAGCAGAAAGACTAATTTTTTGATTTTATCTTATTTAAAAAAATTTAACTGGCTTTGAAATTCACTTTATTTTTATACCAGCTGGGAGAATTCTTGGCATATTCTGACAACCTAGTGAGTTTTTTTTTTTTTTTTGTGGAAATTGCTCCAGACAAGGCACGAAGCCACTTGATGTAAGGAGCTAAAAAAAATACTACCTGAAAGTCAAAAACTCAGAGAACTGTACGGAATTTCAAACAGAACCCACGGGGGTAGCTTGCTCTTATTTCATCGGACATGACCGGGTAGAAGTCTTAAGTAATTTGTAATTTTATTTTAAGTATCGCCCGTATTGAGGATTGAACCTTCAACCTCCAGAAGACTGTCACTTAGAAATGATTATTACTTAGCACTTTTATCCAAGTACGGCTGATACTAAGAATACAATTTTTTTTTTCATGAAAATCGCTCCAGACAAGGCATGAAGCCACTTGATGTAAGGAAATAAAAGAAAAATACTACTTGAAGATCAAAAACTAGCCAACGATAAGTGTTAGATGGATAGATTCCGACCCAGAAAACAGCAATTCTTCCCCCTTTGTCAGAAACATCGCTCATGGTATGTGAGGACTAAAAGACAAAATAAAGGAAGCAAGAGTTACGAGGCTGCCGAAAGTAAACCCAAGGTCGACTTTCTACAAACCCTTCATTGTCTGAATAATGGTTCCGTGTGGTCCTAAGAGGCCATCCTCACAAGCATCACCTCCTCCTTTGAGTGGAGGGATTTGTTTACTGTCGGTCGCCTGCGACGCCTCTGCTAACGGAATTCTGATGGGTCCGTTTATGGTTATTTCTGTACCTTACCAGAGTGCCCCCTGGTGGGGAGGGGGAGGCTGGGTTTCCTCACATTAAACTAACCTTGTGTTGCACCTTGCTGCCGCAGAGAACACATAACTACAAAGGAATAGTTTGCAGACAGCGGATCATCATCATCTTCGGTTTAACATCTGTTTTACATGCTGGCATGTGTTGGACGGCTTTTAAACATTCATTTCCAAACTCATCTCTTGCCAGGTTTCTTTGAAAGTCATTTCCTTAAGTGAGGCAAGGATTTTTTATAGGCCGGATACCCTCCTTCCTGATGTCAACCTGGTGAGGTGATGGAGACCAGTGTTTTTAGCGAGACACCATCTCTAGGTGATTGCCCATCAAGGCTAAAGAGTATTTCACCTGCTTTTATTAAAGAAAAATATGAATCTTCCTTGGTTTTTTTTTTTTTTTTCAAAGACAGGGACGCTGACTAAACAAATGACTTGCTCGTTGTTGTAATTTTCAAATCGTTGTTTCAAATTAAAGAAAAACACCATTAGAAACAGGCAGAAAACGAGATTCATGCTAAATCTGGTGTATTTTGTGCTAAAACTGATGTATTTCATGCTAAATCTGGTGTATTTTGTGCTAAAACTGATGTATTTCGTGCTAAATCTGGTGTATTTTGTGCTAAAACTGGCGTATTTCATGCTAAAACTGGTGTATTTTGTGCTAAATCTGGTGTATTTTGTGCTAAATCTGGTGTATTTTGTGCTAAATCTGGTGTATTTCGTGCTAAAACTGGTGTATTTCATGCTAAAACTGATGTATTTCATGCTAAAACTGGTGTATTTTGTGCTAAAACTGGTGTATTTTGTGCTAAAACTGATGTAATTTGGTTATAAATCTGGCGTATTTCATGCTAAAACTGGTGTATTTTGTGCTAAATCTGGTGTATTTTGTGCTAAATCTGGCATATTTCGTGCTAAATCTGGTGTATTTCGTGCAAAAACTGGTGTATTTCATGCTAAAACTGGTGTATTTCATGCTAAAACTGGTGTATTTCGGCTAAATCTGGTGTATTTTGTGCTAAAACTGGTGTATTTTATGCTAAATCTGGTGTATTTTGCGAAAAATGGTGTTTCATGCTAAATCTGGTGTATTTTGTGAAAAATGGTGTATTTCATGCTAAATCTGGTGTATTTTGTGCTAAATATGTCTGCCTTTCTCTTCTCTCTCTCTCTCTGTTAGTCTCTTTCTCTTTTCCTCTATCAGTTTTTAATCTGGCCCTCTCTCTCTCTCCCCCTCATGCAACATAAGAAGGCAAAGGTCATGTTTTCGCATGTTCATCTTCTACGCTTCAAAATACTATCTGAAAAAAAGTGACAAATTATTATTAAGAACACATTAATTATAATATGTTAAAATTTACTAGAAATAAACTACAAATTCTGTGTTAAAATGACTTTTTAAAACTCAGCGTTTCAGGCGGCTATTGTTTTTGTAATGGCCTAATATAACGAATACGGTTAACAAGGCAAATTTCATGCGGATCAGAAATCCTTACGCATGATGTTCGTTGGCTCTCTCCTTTCAACAGTTAATATAATTGGGGTGCTGAAAATGCACTTGGTCCCACATATAAGATTGTATGATACTAAAACTATCTGTATAAATCCACAATCAGACCATGTGTGGAGTACTGTTGTCATATTTGGGCTGGTGAATCTCTGTCTCATTTGAGGGTTCTTGATAAGGTGCAGAAACGTTTCTGTAATTTGATTGGCCCTACCCTTTCTTCTTCTCTGCATCCTCTCTCTCACAGACGTGATGTTGCTAGTCTCAGTTTTTTTTATGAATACTATTATGGCATGTGTTCTTCAGAATTATGTGATCTATTCCCAGTTTCTTTTGTTTCAGATTGTTTGACTCGTTGGTCTAATAGTCTCCATCAATTTGCTGTTTTGATACCTCATTGTAATACAGCTTCCTATTCCATTAGCTTCTTTCCAAGAACTGCAGGATTGTGGAACTCTCTTCCTGCTGACTGTTTTTCTCCTACCTATAGTTTTGGTCTTTTCAAGAATAAGGCCAAATAGGCATCTCCTGTCTTTGCGATAATCATATTTCGTTCTTGTTAGCTCCTTACATCAAGTGGCTTCATGCCTTGTCTGGAGCGATTTCCATAAAAAAAACATCAGTCAAACATCATTTTAGATTTTTGTTACTATTTCTGTATGAGTTAATCATGTAGCATTTGTGATTTTCTTCCGACAAATGTGACGGAAAAACACGTTAGCGAAAGAAACGCTGATTAACTCAGCATCACTATTATGATGTAAGATGTTTCTCGGTTATCGTCGTCATCGTCATCATTATCGAGGTTATCGATTTTTCTTATCTTTGCTTACAGTATATTTATGTCATAGATTGCCAAACAATGTGATTCATCCGAGCGGCTTTGTTACGATTGAAGTCAATGTCCAATTAACGACTTCTCTTGATTTGTTTTAAACATGATAAATTTAAAAAAAAAAATTTTTTTATCATAGTTCACCCCAAACAAGGCAGGTCGCCACTGTAGGCGTAAAGGGCTACTGAAAAAAGAAAAACGGGGGGGTGGGGAGGGATTCAACCTAAATTAGGAGCTGCGCAGCAAGATGTCTGTTTATGTTGGTTTTAAATTTCTGTATGTCAGTAGCGTCAGGAAAGCAGGAAGCAGGGAGGGAGTTCCAGAGTCCAGCAGCACGAGGAAGGAAGCTTTTGGAGTAGAAAGCTCTACGGCATCTGGGGACATCCACAGTGTATGGATGGGATTTGGCAGATTGTCGGGTTGGTCTAGTGAATTTACGTCGTTGGGGCACCAGAGCAGCAAGCTCATCAGAGCACAATCCATTGAAGTACTTGTAAAACAGGCACAATGAAGCAACATTGCGACGATGGGACAGAGATTAATACGTTTCTAATATACGTTTCTAAGCAAAGCATAAGAGAACATTGGCAGTATTGTTTTTCTAGGGTCATCGGGGAGCTTCGGGTATTCTAACATTATACTCACCTTTGTTAAATCGATCCTATCAGAGATGATAGGTCTCTGATTGAATAAAATCTATGAAGATTAAGTATCTATTTAAAAGCATTTCGCTATTAATTTTTAATTTTAATTACGTGTACTGTACCATTGCAATGTTATTAGGCAGGATGCGGGTTTTGAACCCGGGTCGTCTGCAGGCGGATTTGAGGTCAAAATTAAAACAACAAAACAATAAAGAATTCTTTTGGAAAGAAATGACCTGGCGAAAATATTCCTTGTCCATGACGTCAGTAGGTAAAAAAAATACGATGAAGAAAAGAATGGTATTTTCCGAGAAATCTGTGATCATCATTCATATATATATATATAAGTTCTTCGACCTTGTCTTCGTACAATGAAGTTCTTCAGCCTTGTGTTCGTACAATAAAAACAATGTCGCACCATGTTGATAAGCTTCATCCTTGAACACCGATAGCCAAATTATTATACTCAACATTCCATCCTTTTTCCTGGCACTCAGTCAATAGATGTCTTTCTTCCACAGTTTTACCGTGAAAGTCAGAGACGTCATTCTTACCATGTCGAAGATTCGTTCTCAACAATCTGTTTGACGGAGGTGCCCATTATGACCGATAATGACTTTTCTTCTGTCAGCCTGAGGTATGGTTCTGGGTAGTCTTAGGAGGTCCGCCATCCTCTTTTTGGGGTGGAGTTAGTTTATTGCTAACTACCTGAGGCACCCCGACCGGGGAATACCGACGGGGCTGCCCAGGCATTTTTTTGCGGGCAGGGCTGGAGTGCACTACTTCGTGTGCTGGCCCACCAAATTCCACTTTCCGACCCTGTGTCACATCTCCCTGCGGTGGGGAGGGAGGTAAATAATCAGTAAATAGATCACCATATCTCATCGTTCCTATCTTCTACAATTAAAAAATTATCCTCCCAGGACACAGTCAGCTTCTACATAATTCCAACCTTCTTTTCCTCACTACAACGTCTGGTCTCTGCTGCGTAAAGACCAGTGGGAAAATCAAGGTATTCTGGAGGTCTACTGCCAAGTCCCATTTTCCTTACCATCTTTCATCGGTTAATATAGTTTCAGAATATGTTTGATTATGGGGGTCTATCTCCAAAACCCTTGTACGAGTTTGTGACATATTTCCGTCCGGCACGAACCCAGACCCCACAATATTATTATTGTACCATGTTCAGACAGAACAGATACTACACATTGGTCCTAGTCATAGGACCAAGAAAATTCGAGTTTCAGTTTTGATACAACAGAGACATCAGATGAAATTTTTTTAATTACTTTTTTCTATTACTTCTTTTTTCTATTACTTTTTTATTATTACTTCTTTTATTATTACTTCTTTTACACTTTTTTTTTATTACTTCTTTTGCACTTTTTTTTATTACTTCTTTTACACTTTTTTTTTATTACTTCTTTTGCACTTTTTTTTATTACTTCTTTTACACTTTTTTATTATTACTTCTTTTGCACTTTTTTTTATTACTTCTTTTACACTTTTTTATTATTACTTCTTTTACACTTTTTTATTATTACTTCTTTTATTATTACTTCTTTTGCACTTTTTTTTATTACTTTTATTATTACTTCTTTTGCACTTTTTTATTACTTCTTTTGCACTTTTTATATTACTTCTTTTGCACTTTTTTTATTACTTCTTTTACACTTTTTTTTATTACTTCTTTTGCACTTTTTTTTATTACTTCTTTTGCACTTTTTTTATTACTTTTATTATTACTTCTTTTGCACTTTTTTTTATTACTTTTATTATTACTTCTTTTGCACTTTTTTATTACTTCTTTTGCACTTTATATTACTTTTGCACTTTTTTTTATATTACTTCTTTTGCACTTTTTTTATATTACTTCTTTTGCACTTTTTTTTATTACTTTTATTATTACTTCTTTTGCACTTTTTTATTACTTCTTTTGCACTTTTTTTTATTACTTCTTTTGCACTTTTTTTATTACTTCTTTTATTATTACTTTTACACTTTTTTATTACTTCTTTTGCACTTTTTTTATTACTTCTTTTACGCTTTTTTTATTACTTCTTTTGCACTTTTTTATTACTTCTTTTGCACTTTTTTTATTACTTCTTTTGCACTTTTTTATTACTTCTTTTTTTATTACTTCTTTTACACTTTTTTTATTACTTCTTTTGCACTTTTTTTATTACTTCTTTTACGCTTTTTTTATTACTTCTTTTGCACTTTTTTATTACTTCTTTTGCACTTTTTTTATTACTTCTTTTGCACTTTTTTTATTACTTCTTTTGCACTTTTTTTATTACTTCTTTTACGCTTTTTTTATTACTTCTTTTGCACTTTTTTATTACTTCTTTTATTATTACTTCTTTTACACTTTTTTTATTACTTCTTTTGCACTTTTTTTATTACTTCTTTTGCACTTTTTTTTATTACTTCTTTTACGCTTTTTTATTACTTCTTTTGCACTTTTTTTTATTACTTCTTTTACACTTTTTTTTATATTACTTCTTTTGCACTTCTTTTTTATTACTTCTTTTGCACTTTTTTTTATTACTTTTATTATTACTTCTTTTGCACTTTTTTTATTACTTCTTTTGCACTTTTTTTATTACTTCTTTTACACTTTTTTTTATTACTTCTTTTGCACTTTTTTTTTATTACTTCTTTTGCACTTTTTTTATTACTTTTATTATTACTTCTTTTGCACTTTTTTTTATTACTTTTATTATTACTTCTTTTGCACTTTTTTTATTACTTCTTTTACACTTTTTTTTTATTACTTCTTTTGCACTTTTTTTTTATTACTTCTTTTGCACTGCATCTTTTTAAATGGGTGGAGGGTGATAACGTATGTACGAACATGAAATTGCCTTAGAATATTACGATATAAATTAGGAGTTTATACAATGTACAGCCATAAACAGCAAAGACAACATTTTAATTTATTTTAATTTTTATTTATAACTTGAAAATTGAAAATTATAGAAATTAAAAAATAAAAATATCAATGGTAATATGGGGTTCAGGGCTGGAAGCAGGAATACACGGGGGTCATATATATATATATGAGATTCTTTGTTTATAACCTCAACATTATCGGGTTATATTTTTCCAAGAAAAAAAAAAAAAATCATGGGAAAGGATGATGCAAATAAAAAAATTTTTTTTAAATAAATAAAAAAATAAATTTAATTCAAATAAAAGAAAAAAATCGTTGGTTCTTTGATATGATAGGGGTGCGCTCAAAAAATTACGGTTTAAGTGGACAAATGAACCTAACACTAACACTTGACTTTTGCCGTCAAACTTTAATTCAAGCCAGAATTTATTTTCTTTTTAAACGACAGTTTAAAGGCTTCAAAATTACTTTCGAATTTCGAACGGTCACGCTAAAGTAGACAAGTTGGACATTTTAATCCGTTATGTAAAGTTAAAAAAAAAAAAAAAAAAAAGGGGGGTACCAGCGTCTGTTCACTGTGACCCTTTTGAAATCCGAAAGGGATTTTGAAGCCTTTAAGCCATCTATTAAAAAGTAATTTCTTGTCTGAATTAAAGTTTAAAGTCAAAAGTCAATCATTATAGTTCATTTGTACAGTTGTACTCTTAACCCAAAGAATTTTTCGAACATGCCTCTGTGTAATGCTTCTCTTTGGTACTGAGACGTGGCCGGACTGCGAAAAAAAAAAAATCATGCGGCTTTCAGAAGTATTCGACCGTTACTGTCGTCACATCCTGAGAATAATAATGTATATAGACGCTGCCAAACAATGCATCTATGTTCGTTTGGCCATGTCCTACATCGCCCTGTTGCGATCAGACGCAACACTGGTGAAAGTGGCGAGTAGAACATAGCAAAACGAGGCTGACAACAGGGATATCCAACCATAAACCTATGGTGGAATACTGAATTGCTAGAGATTGGCAAGTCGGACGTTGACGACGTTGCAGCATAAGTCGCACTTGTTCAAGATGCTGCCCGGATCAAAACAGGAGCTCGCTAAACCGTTTGTAAGGTGAGAGCCGTACAAAAAGTATCAAAAACCAAAATGTTTTTTTTTTAAATGAAGAGAAATAAAAATGAATAAAAATAAAATGCATAAAGAAAAAAAAAAAAAATTGATTTTTTTTTTTAGTAATATAAAAAAAAAATAAATAAATAAATAAAAATGAAAAATATATAAATAACATTTTTTTTTTTTTTTTTTAAATAAAAGATAAATTGGGCATGATAGAAAATTTAAAAAAAGATGAAAATTATCCGTCATCACTTTCCGCTTTTATCCCACATCGTCAGGTCAGTCAAGAAAATTTTTTAAATAAAATTCAAAAAAATAAAATAAAATAAAAATTAAAAAAAATAAAATTAAAAAATTTTTTTTTTTAAATAAAAAGAAATAAAAATTAAAAAAAAAAAAAGAAAAAAAAAGAGATCATAAACGGGAGTACATATTTATAGATAGATAAAAAAGGGGGAAAAATACTTAAATAAAATATCAGTTTTTTGGGGGGGTTAAGGTTATTACTTGAATACAGTCATATCATGGAAATACCTTTTTTTTTTTAAACCTGAGAGTAAACAATAAATATACATGCAAAGTTTTGACAATCATAATTAATAAATTAAAATTAATTATTTAATAAATTAAAATTAATTATTTAAGTATACGTGTGCATAAAAACACACAAAAAACATACACATATATTGAATATATATATAAAAAAAAAAAACCCAAATAAAACAATTTGAAAATGCAGAAATGAATGGAAAAAGCGGATTAAATAAAACAATGCAATCAAATTAATTCATGTGATCAAATTAATTCATGTGATATTATTTTTAATATTTCATCCACTTATAATATAAGGGCATTTTCTGCGTGTGTGTCTGTATGTCCGTCAGTCACAAATTTTTTTAAGCGTAAGAAAGATATTTTGATATCGAAATAGCTTTTAAATATAAATATATATATTTCATATGTATATTTTTCACATTAGAAGGCATTTTTTTAAATGAAATACAATTTTGTTTAAGAAATCGATAAGATGCCAAGATTTTTTGATTTTTTTTATATAATAAATCAAATATTTCGAATGGAACTGTCCTTTTTCAATGAAAATAAGAATCCGACATTGTTATATAATTAAAAAAAATCTTTTTGACTATTTACCTAGCTGTACAGGAGAGAACTCCCAAACAGCGACGCTCTCCTTGATATAATGTGAAGACAGTGTTGTGTTGAGATTGTGTGATGTTAGTACACATAGCAGTAGTGAAAGCAAGCGTCGATATGCTAATAGGTTATAATAAAATGTTATATATATATATATATGGGAAGAGAAGGATGAAGGTAATCCGACGTGATGGGAAAATGAAAAAGGAAAAACCAAAAAATGGATGTTTTTTATGTGTACATCAACGTTTCGTCTTTATTTATAAGACTTCATCAGGATGATAAAATAGAGAAAAAATGTCATGCAAGTACAGATACATGTAGGGTAGACATATTGGGAGGAAAAATAGAATGAAATAATGGCCACTGCTGGGTGGACGTTCGTAATGAAATAATGGCCACTGCTGGGTGGACGTCCGTATACGTCCACCCAGCAGTGGCCATTATTTCATTCTATTTTTCCTCCCAATATGTCTACCCTACATGTATCTGTACTTGCATGACATTTTTTCTCTATTTTATCATCCTGATGAAGTCTTATAAATAAAGACGAAACGTTGATGTACACATAAAAAACATCCATTTTTTGGTTTTTCCTTTTTCATTTTCCCATATATATATATATATTCTCTGAGAAGATTTTCTTTGAAAACTCATGAGTTAAGGACGCAATATCACTCCTTGTTTTTGAACTTTAATAAAATCTGATTAATTTCTCATTTTATTATGTCATTCAATTAATATTATTGCTCTATACACTATATTGAGCTTTGTTTTCATTCTGATAGTCTACTGGTTAAAGATATTATTTATTAGTATTTATTATAAAACTAGCCGACTTTGCCAGTTTGCTATTGCTTCGTAAAGTTCAAAACATTAATTAAAATAATAAACATTTCCTTCATAACTTTGTTGTAAACACGAAACAAAATCTTTCTCATTTATTCATGTAGATAAACATTAAGATTTTGGTAATTTCGAAACAAATTTATTTAACTTTTTAAATGTGACCTTAAACGAAAGGAAAGAAAGAAATCAATTTGCATTTTTAATTGCAATTTAGAAATAGATTGCAACTTGTTGGAAATCAAGTCGGTCCCAAAACGAACATTTGAACATAAATGTTAAATATTTGTCCACTAAATAAAACAATATTGCGAAACAGAACTATTTGTTGTATTATAATCAAAATAATCATTGAACAATATCAATAGTTAATTAATAAAATGTCTTTTTTAAAAACCAATATGCAAATTAGTTAACCTTGTCACTGATATCGCATATATATATATATATATATATATATATATATATATATACATATCGTTGTTTTTTTTATCGTTGTTCTTCCTTGCTTTTTAAGTTTGACTTTTATTTTTATTTTTATTTGTTTCCTCTTCTCTTCTTAAGTGACCTCAACTATTACAACGCCACATTGTGTTTTGTCGGCAGTTGAAACCAGTATTCCAGACATTTAATTTCCCTGAAGATCTGCCAAGCAAGTAACTGCTTGGTAGTGAAACACGTGTAGGAAAAAACATTTAATTTGAATAAATAGTATTTGTAAGAAAAAATATCTTTAATGGTGATCATTGGTGTCTTGAAAGGAATGCTTTGGTAAGCCTTCATAAAATCACATATACATATATATATATATATATATATATAATAAAAAAATGACGTAAGAAGCCCTTTTAACAATGCGTGAAAGATTTATTTCTTTTTTTCTTTTTTTCCAATTAATTTCGAAGGATACAACCTCCATCATCAGAGATAAATTTTTTTATTTATTTTTTTATAAAATAAACAAACTTTACTTTTGTTTATAAGTATAACGTCTTGTGTTGGTTTGATGCTCTCCGCCAAGATGCAATGGGCGGAAGTGGGGATAAGAACGAGGAAGCCAGAGCATGCCGGGAGTTATAATTCTTTAGATATTGTTCGGTTTTTTTTTTTTTAAGCATTGAAAAAAAAAAAAAAAATTTTTTTATCTCTGATGATGGAGGTTGTATCCTTCGAAATTAATTGGAAAAAAAGAAAAAAAAGAAATAAATAAATCTTTCACGCATTGTTAAAAGGGCTTCTTACGTCATGTTTTATGACATTTTCATTCAATGTTTAAAAAAAAAAAAAAGAACAAACAATATCTAAAGAAATATATATATATATATACATACATAAGCAGTATATAAAAAAGATGGTGTGTTTATTGTGTAAAGTTGAATTTTAAGTTAAAATAGGCTGTTTTGACTTCACTGTTAAAGCAAGAAATTGGTTTAACTTTTGGATTAAATCATTTAGACATGAAAAAAAAAATACCTGCCATCCGGCAGATATTAATCTAGCTTTAGGTATTATTTTTTTATGTATAACTTACATTACACATGTTTAATATAAATTTATTGTGATTTTAAAAACAAATAGTTTTCATTTTAATTACCTCCCTTGAAAATTAATGAACCTAATATTTTTTGGAACGTTTGTGTGTAGCGCATGCATCGCTTTTGTGATTGTGCTAAATGAATAGGTGACTTAATTGGATGACAATCAGAAGTGAATATAGAAGTAAAGCAAACACAAATTTACATCGAAATTTATGTCTTAGGTCATCTAAAGATCGCAAAGAGCATGAAACTGTGGTTCTGGACTACTAAAATAAGTACTAAAAAAAAAAATGACACAATACTGGTCAACTCCGATGATAGAATATTATTCCGAAATTAATAAGATTAAAGTAAAAAAATAAATAAATAAATGATTAGAATAATTTATTTTCTATTTATTTTGTTATTCGTCGTTACTTTAGATGTTGATTTAGTTTATTTATTTTTAAAATCTAATTTATTTATTATCTATAGTTATCCTAAAGTGACGTGTATTCTATGTTTACAGTTGGTTACTATTTCACTTCTACTGTTTAGTAAGTTTGGGGAATTTTGAAATGTAAAATGGGTGCAACACATGTTAAATGACCATAACAAGAATCAGCATACAACAATTTCAGACACTTTAATTAATTACTGTTAATATCGACAAAACTATTGCATATATATAGGAAAAATAGGATAATAAAATTACAAAGGAATAACACCAAACATTAATTTATTGTAAACTGTTAAAAAAATAGTTATGCAAATTAGGCATACGAATAACTGTTTGGGCTTTTGCTCTCTATTATATATATATATATATATATATAGTTTTTCAAAATATTATGTTATATTATTGATTTAAATAACAGATATCCGTTTTGATGGTAATATAGGAGTAGCAGTTCCATAGCCCCACTTCCACTATGGATGCTTGCAACCTTCGTGTGGTTCCTCTTGTGAGTACCTGATTCTAGAAAGAATTGGGGAGGAAAAAAGGCCAATTACTTCCTTTTAAATTTATTTAACATAGTATTTTAAGAAAGGATTTGGTACTTCGCCATTTTTATTAAATCACTTTAATTACTGTTAATATCGACAAAACTATTACATATATATAGTTAAAATAGGACAATAAAATTACAAATGAATAACACCAAACATTAACTTATTAGACACTGTTTCAAAAATAGTTATGCAAATTAGTTGTGTTTGGGTCTTTGCTCTCTACTATATATACAGTATTTCAAAAAGACTATGTTGTTTTATTGATTTAAATAATAGTAAGCTGTTTTTATGGTAATATAAGTGATAAAAAAACAAAAAAAACTTGCATTTATTCATTTAGAAGACTTGCTCAAAAATGGAATTCTGAGGAAGTCTTTTCATAATAAAAACAAAATATTCAAAAACCACATCATATGAGTTGATGTGGTTGTATTGTTTTCGTCAATCCGCTTTTTCCATTCATCTCTACATATATTTGTGTAATTAGGCAGAATTCTTTCATGCATGTAGTTTTGCGTAAAGACTTAGTCGGTTAAATCTGCTATCCAATATTTCTCGTTTCCGGACAACCTTTACCCTCGAGTGGCTCCTGGCCTCGATAAACGGTGACTGAATAGTAAAACACGAAAACAAAAAATTATTACTTTTAAAATTAAAAAAAAAAAGAAATTAAACAAAACCTGTCCGAAATTCTTTTTACAATATATACAAGCGCTTTAGACATCTGATGTGATTGCTATACGGGGGGTTTGGAAAATCGATCGCATAACTTTGGGATTATGTTCTATACGTGTTAAAGAGCCTCTTTGTGTGGGGCTTGGTTTTTGTAATATCACTCCCCCATTATTAGTATAATTTCCTTCCTGGTCCATTTCTTCTCCTGCGTGATGTTTGCTTTGTGCTGATCATATTTATTTACCTGTATTTGATCCGTTCTATTCTGTTACCCGAAATAAGGGCCAACGTTCGCCGGATTCTGCCTGGGTTCCACATTTATTATTTCAGAAATAATCTTTCCCACTTATGCAAAAATTGGCTCACATTGTACCCTGAGGAAGGACGCATTGACCGAAACGTCAGCTACATGAGCCATTAACATAATTTTAACAATTTCAATATTTTGTTTTTCTTATGAATATAGTTTAAATTACCCACTGAGGAGTTTAAATTACCTACTAGACACCATCCTCGAGTGTCTTCAGTCTCTCTGTAAAAGGGTTTGTCAGAACAACCTGACATGAGGATACTTCACCTTACAAGGAAACCCTGACCAAAAAGTCAAAATAACAGTATTCAAAGCCCAAATCAGATCTCGACATGATTCATACGAGGAATGGTGCACATTCTCCAAATGATGTTGCCTCAAGTAACAGCACTTTGCTGGATACTCCACCAGACTAGATGAATTCTTGTCCTGGAATCCGGTCAGACCAATAGACCAAAAGAAATATATACTATAATATAGTTAACTGCTTAATTTGGGAGAGAAAAATTAATGTTCTTAACTTCTTTACTAACTCAACGTTTGACAAATAAAGGAGGACTTTAATAGAATATTCGAATATCTATGTATGTTATATAGAGATCAAGTGTTAGCCCCAGGAAGAGGCCCCTTGATTTCTGAGAACTTCGACTGAACTAAAATGAAATAAAGAGAGAACACATACATGCATATGCACACGTAGATACAAGCATAAATATATATATGACAGTCCCTTGATCATGCAGATGATAGTTCAAATTGTTAAACGATCTCCATACATGAATTTCTTTTTTTTAAATGGATTGTACACTGTTGCGTACATGACCCACTCTCTCCACCAGACAAGTAATGACCGTAGAGTGGCAAGATATGTGCCACATAACAGAGATCTACTTGGTGGTAAGCGTTATTTCGAAGTTGTACAAAATGTAAGTTAATAAAAATAACAAACACTTTTGGCAGTTTTAGTAACTTACAGATATACATATATAGGGTCTGGCATAAGTAACTATATCATTTTGCTACAAGAACAGCTGTTTTTTAATTTTTACTCTTACTTGTATTCACCCCAAACAACGAATCATAAGGGGTTACTGTGATAGGGGTCAGATTTAAGGGGGGGGGGGGACAAGATATTTGTTCACATTACATTTAAATATCTGCATGTTGGTACGGTTGGGGAAACAGGGAGCAGGGAGGCAATTCCAAAGGCTAGCAGACCAAGGAAAGAAGCTATTAGAGTAGAAATCTTCCAGCGTCTAGGGACCTCTACAGTGAAGGGGTGAGGTTTTGTTGCTAGTCGGGTGGGTTGGAGGTATTTACGTTGAGGGTTAAGTTCATCGGAGGACATCTCATGAAAGTACTTGCTTTACAAGTACAGGGATGCAACACTGCGACGATGCGACAGGGGTTGGAGCTTGACAGACAGTGCGGGGTCTATTAGGTTAGAGAGTCTTTTTTGACTTTTTTCCTGTGGGGAATTCTTGAAGAATGTTCTACAGGGGAAAACTAGGGATAGAAACTTTGTTCATGGAAGTTCCATTTGGAGAGGGGGAGGACAGAGAGAGAGAAAATTTGCTGTGGTTGTAGATAGACGAGTTCTTGCTGTGAATGTTCTAGGGGGGGGCACAGGGATAGAGCTAAGCCGAGCACCAAACAAACATAACTTTTAACCCATTCAGCGGGGCTTCTGCATTATAGCAACAAAATGGCGACAAACAAAATTCCCTTCCTTATTTCTAGAGGAGTGAATCGAAAGGGGAGATAATTCGAATTATTTTTTTAGGGGGACTCATAACGAAACGATCATATTCGATTTTTTTTTTCCTCACGGGAAACCGTAGCACAAATAAAGAAGCATAAAAATTTGTGAGAAGAAACATTTAAAAACAGTATTTTTGTAATAAAATACATTAAGAAACGGAATTAAAAGGGAAATAAAATAGATTTATTTGAGTAACTTTGACATCCTATAAAATATATTTAATTTAATAAAATGTCTTCAAGATTTAACGCATCGACGTCCATTTTCGTAAAATTAAGAAAAGAATTTAGACACTTAAAATAATCCGAATTATCGCCCCTTTCGATTCGCTCTTCTAGAAATAAAGAAAGGAATTTTGTTTGTCGCCATTTTGTTGTCATGATGCACAAGCACCATCACAACAATGTCTACTCAGCAAAGACCCGCAGCATCATTGATTTAAAAGAACACATCTGAGCTGCTATTGCTCAAATGTCGTTAGAGCTGCCCGTCAAAGTATATACCCCGACCCTGAAAGGTTAATAAAGTGCATTGAGCTCGATGGAGAGCACACAAAGCTTTAATAAAACTCATGTTTGTATGTTGCAAAAAACTCAAGTTGACTCGTTAGTTTCCATATTGGAGTTGCACGTTTCGTGCATGTTACATTGAAATAGAATTATATAGTTACTTACAGCGGACACTGTATATGTATTTGTGCATATATATATATATATATATATGCATTTATTTAAACATACAAAAATTGAACAAAAAACACAACAGACATGATGTGTGCATTGTTTTTTAAAAATGTATGTTTAAATATATATAGTAATAAAGGGAATCTGTCTGTCTGTCAATCTGACTAAAACAAAGAAAACTAGAATATATTGACAAAAAAAAAATGTATATAAACACACACATACATATATATATATATATACATATATATATGTTTAGCATTTTCGTAGCATCTTGTTGAAAGAAATTATATCTTTAAAATTTATATAAACATATATAACACATTATATATATATATATATATATATATATATATAAAGCAATCCAACAAAAGATATAAGCGTCAACTAATATCTTATAATTAGTGAAACATCCGGATAAAAACTGAAGCTCAATATACTGGATAGAGCATTAATATTATAATATAAAATGAAGTAATAAAATAAGGTGTCAATCAAATTTTATTAGAATTCAAAGTTCATGCAAAGCATCCTTAAGTCCTTAGCTCATGAGTTTTCAAAGATAATTCTTCTCTTCAGAGGACCATTACCGCAGTTATACTACTACAGGTAGGGAATTGTCAGGCATTTTAGCCTGACGATTCCCTCCGGGGATGAAACGCGGAAGCCTCTGTGTAGCTTAATTGCCATAAATATATTTTCATAACTTACTACCTAGCTCTACTCACGTATCGAGCACTGTTGAAGTAAATACTGAAAATTGATACATAAAAAATTATATCTCCTTATAACATTTTATGTGGATACATGAAATAATAATAATAATATATATGATTATTTTTATTTATACAGACATGTACAAAATATGAGACACTGGCATATCGATGTTATCGATCAACAGCTGTTAGAAACCAAGGTTCTTCCTAAATATGATAAGAATCGGATTTCAATTCTGCTTGATGAGATCTCAGTTTCTAACAGCTGTTGATCGATAACATCGACATGTCAGTGTCTCAGATTTTGCACATGTCTGTATAAATAAAAATAATCATGTGTTAATAAAAGCTCTATTTGCTATTGAGCACTTTTTATAAGCCCGGTTGAAATTCTTTGGATTTCTATCCTGTGGATGTTTACTTTACCTATATATATATATATATATATATTTAGCATTTTCATCGCATTTTGTTGAAAAAAATTACATCTTTGAAATCTATATAACCGTAGTTCTTTGCAAATAAAAAAAGTGTGATAATAACATTGAAAATAATCAAAATAATATGGAGACATGATTGATTGTGGACAAAACCGAAAAATATTTTTAAAAGGTCTTAATCGTCAATTTCTATCGATTGGTGACATGATTTTGAAAACAATAAATGTAAAATAGATTCATTTAAATAAATAGCGAATAAATGAAATTGCAAAGAATTTACCCTGAATTTGCCCATTGCTGGAGGGATGTGAATTGGTTAGGTTTTTCACGATATATAAAATTACAGAGAATTATGATTTTTCACAATATATATATACATCACACTACATATGGTGATTGCAATTTTTTTTTTTTTTTTTACAAATAAAGGCCATCCCTACAAGATTGCAATGCCCAGTTGTGAGCACGCAGATGGCTCAGCAGCCCCGACTTATTTTTACAAGTCTTGCTGCAGATATGGCATGTGGTCCCATATGTCATATCTACAATTACATATATACATAAAATGAGATATACAATTATATATACATATACATACACACATACCTACAATTACGCAATTACATATACATAATATATATACACACACATAGATGCATACAATTATATATGTACACACAGATACATGCATACAATTATATATGTACACACAGATACATGCAATTATATACACACACAGACATCATTATATTCGGTTTAACGTCTGTTTTCTATGCTGGCATTTGTTGAACAGTATATATAGACAATGCACATACAATTTACTTATATATATATATATATATATATATATATATATAAAAAATACACACACACACGAAGCCTGTAGATACACATACACGTAAAAGATGTGACACACACGCAGAATTCAATTTTCCAGTCAAATTAAAATGAGCATCATTAAAAATGATTTAAGAAAAAAAAAATTGTAATCGAATTTTTAATTTGTTTTTAATTTAAACATTAATTTTTGTGTTGTTAAAAATTGTGTTTTTTTTTAATGTGTGTAAATATTTGTATTCCTGCACAGAAAATTTCCACCACAATGTAAGAGGAAACATCCTTGCATGGATATTGCAACCAGAATAAAAAATCAGATTTTTACTTTAAAAATCTTCAATTTGAAGAGAAATTTAAAAAAAAAAAAGGAGCCTCAATATCAAAATAAGGCGCCATAAAGAAATTCTTTTCTTTTTTGTTTGTTATTTTGGTCTAGGAATTAAAGAACCACCGTAATTGACTCTCCAGTAAACTTTAATTATTACCAGAAGTTACTTTTTAATCGACAGTTTAAAGGCTTCAAAATCAACTATATTTTATTAAATAAATTTATTAACATCTTTTAATCTATTGGTCGTTACTTCCTGTTGATTATCTGCCCCTGTTTACTAAACTGCACAAGTGCCAAATAATGTTCTAATTTTGTTTATCTCATATATATATATATATATATATATATATATATATTACTATTTCATGTATCCACATAACATTTTATAAGGAGGTATAATTTTTTATGCATCAGTTTTCAGTATTTACTTCAACAGTGCTCGATACGACAAAACTAACTCCATGCATTTTAGCCTGAAGATTCCCCCCGAGAATGAAACACGGGACCCTCTGTGAAGCTTAATTGGCAGAAATATATTTTCATAACTTACTACTAATATATATATATTTATATATATATATTTAAATTCCCGAAACAGTTTTTCATGGTAAACAACTGATGATCCCTTAAAATAGTGTTAGAAACAAACTAATATAATAACTGTAAAAAATAAATTGACTTACATGAGTGATTTTCCACTGAAAGACTTGGGACTATAAGTTTTTTTTTTTTTTTTTAATATAGTTTTAATGGTTGAGAAACTTCCGAGACTATATATAGATATATATATATATATATATATATATAGATATATGGGGAAACACGATCGGAAATGGTGTTTACTTCATAGCCTTCGTCATCTGTAAGCGATTTTGAAGCCTTTAAATTGGCGGATAGACAGAGGCATTTCTGGCTTTAACTAAGGTTTAAAAGTATTATGGTTCAGTTGTGCTCCGTAACCAAAGATTTTTAAATGTGCCCCTGTTATATCAATGAACCCAATAAAGAATACATGCTGTTATCAATACAAAAAGAAAATGATTGAAAATTATTTTAAGATTTTTAACAATTTTTTTAAAATGTAGATTACGATTATACATATAAAAAAAAGAAAACAGGTTATATTGAAGCAGTTGCTAAAAAAAAAAAATGTAACGACTGGTTGTCCGATTTACTTCAGCCATGTTTTAGTAAAAAAAAAACATTAGAAACATTAAGTTATAAAGAGTTTCATCGTTCACATGAAATGTCGAAGCGAAACGTAGGCCGAAAAAATATAGTCACCATCTTTATAAACAAGTCCCAAAAGCTGCTAGTTATGGAAGAACGATTACTGAAGTTCATAATTTTCTTTAATTAGACAATTATGAACTCTAGTTATTTTTATTTAGTTAACTAGCCTAAGTAAGTTGTTTAGGTGTAATGCCGATACCGATTTCACTCTAAATAATTTACGTGACTGAAATAGGAAAATAACCGCTCCCCCACCCCTCTGTCTATGAAAACAAATAATTAAAAACATTTTTTTTTATTCGATGACCGTGGTCTAAACGACAATAATCTATTTTTTTTTTTTTTTTTAAATCGCCAAATAAGATGCGGTCTCTATTCCGAATCTCAGCCAAATATTCTTTTTTTAAAAATGAAGAAAAAGTCTCCTGTGATATGACAGCATCCAAGTATTATTTTTTTGTCTTTTCTGAAAAAAAAAAGTGCTTCTTTGAGTTAACAGGACCCAAGTTAAAATCTGTAAATACGATTCTAATTTCATGTAATTATCTTGAACAATACAACAATAATAATAATAATAATAATTCCTAATTATTACGGTACTATTTGTCATAAAATTAATTGAACCAAATTCATTTGGTTAAGATGATGTTGTTTTAATGTCAGCTATCTCAAAGCAGAAAAGTTCAAGATAATCTTTTCTGATGTCTTACTGTGTAAAAAACTAAAATTTAAAGTTTTCATTAAAAAAAACAAAAAAAAACTGAAATTTGTTTCTGTATTTAAGAGTTTCATATATTCTTATCGTGCGGAAAGAGACGTTCAACTATGCTATTTTTAATTTTTTTTTAATTAGAAATAACACAGAAACTGCCAAGGACAATAACCCGATCAAGAGGTTTAGTCGAATAGAGTTATCGTCCTTGGGAGTTTGTGTAAAAAGACAAAAAAAAACAATGGCCGTAGGTGAACTTCTATTTCACACGATTAGAACATGTGAAAAAATCTGTTTTTCACACCTATACGTAACTATGATAAATACACATTGAATCAACATATTTGTTAAAATAAAAATGATCACCCACTTCCTCAGCACACAATGGGTGATCATTTTAAGTTAAATTTATATAGTAAAGTGAACCCCCACCTTAAAGTCTAAAAAATTTTATTTAAATTTTTTACAGTATTTTCGGGGTGTTGACGTGTAATCGCACGAAAAAAAAAAAAGAAAGAGCGGTGGTAAAAGTACCCCCCCCCCCCCGTCCCAAAAAAGAAACTTGTTTATTTTCATTAAAACTTGAAATATTACTTTTACACAATAACAAGTCTAGCAGGATTTTAAATTAGAATCGTGTTTACTTTAACGGATTTTAAATTGGCTAGTTCATTGAAAAAGCATAAACAATAAACCATGCTGGGTATTACTTCGCTAAACTGCATTATCACGGACCAAGGACGATAATTAGAGTCAATAAGGCGTGTGCCGTTTCCTTAATACACACACACACATATTATATATATATATATATAGAAAATAGGGTAGTACAGTATTAGTGCAGTTCCAACGAGAGAAAAGTATATATGTAAAGGAGTAAGGCTACCAACATTTTTAAAATGTTTTTTTCAACATTTATTTATTATTTTATATAACGCGTTTCAAGCGGTGGTCCGCTATCATATTTACATATCTGATGATAGCGGACCATCGCTTGAAACGCGTTATATAAAATGATAAAATAACAAATGTTGAAAAAAAACATTTTACAAATGTTGGTAGCCTTACTTCTTTACATATATATATATATATATATACACACACACACATATTAACATAGGAAAATTCATATTTTTTTCTTTTAAACATCTTTTTAAGAATTTAATAATAAATGAGGCTAAAAGCCTTTAAAAGCATGCTCAGATGCGATATTTATTAAAAAAATAAAATCAGAATAGATTTTTTTTTCATTTTACACTTTGATCAAAGTGTAAAATAAAATAAAAAATCTATTCTGATTTTATTTTTTTATTAATAAATATTGCATCTGAACATGCTTTTAAAGGCTTTTTAGACTCATTATATATACACATATCATATTGTAAACCCGGATTTAGGCTTAGTGAAGAGTATGGTAAAAAGAAAAAAGATGTTTTTTTCTAATATAATAATTTTTTTTTAACATTTTACATCCTTTAAAAATTACAATGTGTTTGTTTAATTTTTTTTTTCAGTATTTTCAGCAAAAACAAAACATGTCCTTCAATTAACCCTAAGCCCGGAGTGGAAATACGAAACATGATGCGACAAATTTATTTTAAAAGAAAATACAGTTGGGAAATTAGTCAAACAATTTAAATTTGGTTTGTGACCTATTTGGGTGAGAAAAAAAATAATATAATAAGCCTTTTATATTACCGTAACTATCGATTCTGAGCAAAGTAGTCATATTGTTTAGCCAGAGGAAGTAAGGTCCATGACGTAAACAAGTGGCTAAACAAGATGGCTACTTTGCTCACAACCGATAGTTACGGTAACTTAAAAAGCTACTAATTTCTATTAAATATGTATTTTCTTAAAACCCAAATAGGTCACAAATGAATATGTAAACCAAAATAAATTGTTTTTTGTTTTTTTTACTAAATTCCCAATAAAATAATTTATATAACCAATAGTAACGTTTACCATATAATAATAATATATATATATATATTATTGTTTTCCCATAACGTCCGGGAACGTCCTCGGGGGGAGGGGGGTCAGGCAGATATTCTACCTGTCTTAACTTTTCTGTAGGCATGATAGAACCTGGTAGTACCCATATCCTCTCCAGGTCACATACAACACCCGGTGTTCCCAAATGGTCACCCATTTAGTACTGGCCAGGTTCAACGTTGCTTACCTTGGGTGATCTAACAGGAACCAGTGTGTCATATATATATATATGTATATACAGGGTGGGCAAAAATAAGGGTCCTATTTTTAAAAATTCATAACTTTTTTATTTATTGATTTAAAAAAAATTTTTTTTTTTAGAATAAGTAAAGGACCCCTTCCGAAGCAGGCATGAGCCGTATTAGCCCTAAGGAACGTACCCTCATTTAGAAAACATTATTTTTGCTTAAAAAACTCAAAACAGTGTAAAAAAAACAATACTTTAGTTTTTGTAAGTTTTAAGAAGTGTTTTTTCGGCTAAAATTTGTTTTGTTTATTTCAGAAAATCTCGGAAGGGTCAGTCTACACACACATAAAGTTTGGTGAGTTTAACTTTTATTTTGTGGAAGTTATTCAAATTTAAAGATAGGACCCTTATTTTGGCCCACCCTGTATATATATATATATACATATAAGAAAACGGTACACTCGCCTTACCAAATCAATATATCATCGTTGGTCCGTGATAATACAATTTATACCATTGTCTTCTATGATTTTGTTTAATAATCATATTCAGACGAGGACTGTTGAAAGTGGTCACGAATATAATCGCTATCGAAATATATCACAGTTACTGTAATGTCATCTCGATACAGACGAGAGATGTGGATTGGCAGGGTTAACATGGCCGATACCCGTCCGTGTTCGGGTCCCAGGGCGTTTCGAATTAGATGCGTAGCAGCGTTAGAGTCCTCGGCCTTATTTGCCAAGCTAGACTTTCTCCTTAGAAGGATCTGGTTTATCTCGGATAGGGTAATGTCCGAGTAAGGCAGGCGGAAATTGACATGAACTTGTTTCCCTTCCATGTGTCCGGCTATGAGCTTGACCACCTTCTCCGGTGACACCATTTCCCAGAGTCCGTCCGTGGCCAGGACGAGAAACTTATCCTTGGGGGTGAGTCTTCGGTGCATCACCTCCGGTTCAGCTGTTAGATAAGGCGGCGTATGGTAATGGGCCGGGATCAAGTTGTTTCCGTAGGGAGTCGAATAGGCCATTGTTTTTAGCACGTGTTTGAGATCCGAGGCTGGCCATTTGTAACGTACATCGCCGAAGGCCCTCAACGGGGCGAGATCTCCGAGTAGCCGACCGTTCCGAATTAGATGAGTCCCCTCGTTTGGATGAGAGCTGGCTATCCGCTTTATTTCGTGTATGTTATCCGCGTTGTGGTCGTTGGACATCTCCTTAGCTTCCCACTGGTCGTCTCCAACATTAACCCCCAAAACAGCCCGACAGTCACCGGTATTAGACACGTACAGATTAATACCGTCGACAAAGGCGACACACGCACAGGACCCCGAGAAGGCGATCTGCATAGCCTCAGAATTGTTACTAAACGACGCAGAATAGTCAGGTAAAGCTTCTTGCACAATATCCTGATCCAGTCGCGAAAACGCGCTTAATAGGTTTTCTTCAACTGTGTATTCTTCGATATAAACAGCCAGTATCTCGTGGGCGAGTTTAACTAAACTCTTACTGTACATGGGGGAGAGTTCCGTGTTGATATAGTCATGTTGCCCTCTGTACCAGTTAAGGATCCCCGTTGAGTGGATATCGATGTTACGCTCTCGAAGCATGTGGACGATTGTTTCGATCGTGTGTGGAGGGGAGATCATCAGCGCAATGTAATAGAAAAGTCTTTCGCTTATCGCCTGGGCACAGGCGCACCCGGCATGCCCGTCGAATACCCCAAACAGAAACCTGGGGCTGCCCACGAATTTCACGTTCGAACGACGGTCCTCGATGGGGTTGTTCGATTGAAGTTGGTTCGATTCGAAATATTTCACGGCCCCTTCGTTGATGTCGACACTGAGTTCGTTTACGCGCAAGATGGAGGTGACCTGAAGCGGTGCCAGACGAGGGTTTTCTACGCTGTCGGGTCCACTAAAGACGGGTCGCGTAGGGTGTCTTAGGAATCGTTTGTTGTTACCGCCGTTGGTGACCGGTAGGATGCCGGAGCGCAGTAACAATTTGTGGGCCCCGCGATATTCGGCCACTCCTCTGAAAATACGTCTTTTCTCGGCTAAAGGTTTCGGTCCGAGGCGTGACAGCAAACCACGGCTAAGCTTCCTCATGGTGAGTTTTTTTTTTTGTTTTTTTTAAATTTATTTTGAAAAAAAAAAAAAAAAAAAAAGTAGCAATTTATATCAAATTCGGATATTTATAATCTTTAAGGATTCCTGCGTTTATTATAACGAACCAAAAAGTTTCATTTAGTCAGACATGATAAAAGTAGTTTTTCTTCTTCTTTCTCTTTCTTCGCTTTAACCTTTCTCTTTTTTCAATCCTCATGTAGTAAATGCAACCTTTAAGTATATCCAAAAAATTAATTCCTCTCAATTTTGTCCACGATTTTCTAAAATATTTCAACTCCAGCCGATAAAACACGAGACGTTTATATATAAATAAACTGCCGGTCTCTGAGAAACATGAAAGAAAAACAAACAATGGCTTAAACGATCCTCAGTGTGGACGGCGTTTCGCTTGAATACTATCCTAATCTCTACGGAGGGGGGATAAAGTTACCCGTGATATTGGCAGGAGACATTTGAATGACAAAAAATCAAAAACCTACTTTGTTGTCATCCGACCTCAGCCAAGGTCTGCCTAGCTCACCTTGCTGGAACCACCACTGAGCCATGTACTTTTATCAACGGCCGTTGTTTCGTATTAATCATAGGCAATAAAAAAAAAAGCTTTTATTATTTTCTTTTATGTATAAAAAAATATACTTATATATCTTTCAGTATGTTTTAAAAATTAATAAA
Source organism: Sepiola atlantica (assembly GCA_963556195.1). Taxonomy (NCBI): domain Eukaryota; kingdom Metazoa; phylum Mollusca; class Cephalopoda; order Sepiida; family Sepiolidae; genus Sepiola; species Sepiola atlantica. The sequence continues at coordinate 50,124,767 of OY744551.1, read as the reverse complement.
ATATTTTTCAAATCGTTTTCTACTCATTAAAAAAATATTAAATTAGAATTGATGCAATTCTTAATGAGTTGGTTTAATTATGTAATAAAATGTAATATAATCCACTGTGTACTGTGTAACAGGTAGTAGAAATAGAGCAGAGAATATTTACTATATTACAAGCCGAACGAATAATGATTATATTAATGATACCAATAAAAAAGGAGCTTTTTTCAATGGACCGGAACGAAAATACGAAACTAAGCTGATATATATTTAGCTATTTTCCAATTTTTAACTATACAAAAACTTCTTTTTTTTCATTTAATATTTTAAAATATCCCGTTTAAATTATCATAACTCGGTAAAATTGTCGTTTCACAATCAAAATGGCGGAAAATAAATCGTCTGCAGTTTTCCTACCTAAAAAATGAGTAAGTAAACCCAAATAAACTGGGACTAATTTACCTTGAATTATTTTAAAGGAAATACAGTCGGGAAATTAGTCCCAAACAATTTATTTGGGTTTACTTACTCATTCCGATGGATACTGCACCCCATACTGGTATTGTCTTGTCCTTCGGGGCTTCACTTACGCCAGTCAATGGGTCTGTCCTGTGCAGTTCTAGGAGGTCCACCCTCCCAGGCTTTGCCTCCCCTCTTTGGGGAGGAGTAAGTTTATTGCTTACTGTCTGAGGCGCCCCTACCGGGGAATGCCGACGGGGCTGCCCAGGCAATTTTTAAATTGCCAGAGTGCTCACCTCTCGGGCGCTGGCTTTTCAAACCCCACTTTCCCGACCCGATCTTGCGTCACATCTTACTTGTGGGAGTAGGATAAAAACTGGCCTTGTGCCTAACTCCTGGAGAGGAGTAAATCAATACTCATTTGTGAGGTCGGAAAAAAATCAGAAAATATCAGACGATTTATTGTCCGCTATTTTGGTCGGGAAACGATAATTTTACCCATAACTCTATATATAACAGGTTAAAATTGTCTGTCTGTCTGTCATTATGATTTTCGTGCTTTTCTCATTCAATGCATAACTTGTAGCGTGAGTGGTAGCACGCAGATAACGATGGCCTGTTGCCCAGCGTACCATGACATCTGCTAACAAGTAAAAAAAACAACAAAAAAAACGCGATTGATAGGCGTGATGAGCGTGACGACGACAAATAAAATGACACAGGTGTACAAAAAAAAATAGTGTTTTTATTTCATAAAAATGAAATCGCTGATTATGATGGTGCTGGGAAGGATCGGAAGCTGCTGCTTCCTGTTGCGGGCAGGATCGCTGCTGCTAGTTATCTAGTTGGCGGACGTAATGCTTTGGAATTCACGCTGGGTTTATTGCATGCAACGTTAGCTTCAGTAATTCTGAATTTCATACAACTGAGCGGTAACCATGTCGACAATGTCTTTTTACGGGGTAAAGTGATAGGTAGGAGAGGGAGAGAGAGGGAAAGAGAGAGTAGTTATGGGCCTCACGATTAGCATAGATCACAGCGGTAGTTAGGGTTAGGGTTATGTTGTTGTATAGGAGGGTTATCCGAAAGGTTATCTGTTGTGTAGAGAAAGGGGAATGTCAGTTGAATTGTCCTTATTTTTTTAAGAATTGCATGATGTTGCTGGTTCAGTTTTAAGAAATGAGGTCAGTTATTTTTTAAGGATTGCATGATGTTGCTGGTTCAGTTTTAAGAAATGAGGTCAGTTATTTTTTTAAGGATTGCATGATGTTGCTGGTTCAGTTTGAAAAAATGAGGTCAGTTATTTTTTTAAGGATTGCATGATGTTGCTGGTTCAGTTTGAAAAAATGAGGTCAGTTATTTTTTTAAGGATGGCATGATGTTGCTGGTTCAGTTTGAAAAAATGAGGTCAGTTATTTTTTTAAGGATGGCATGATGTTGCTGGTTCAGTTTGAAAAAATGAGGTCAGTTATTTTTTTAAGGATTGCATTATGTTGCTGGTTCAGTTTGAAAAAATGAGGTCAGTTATTTTTTAAGAATTGCATGATGTTGCTGGTTCAGTTTTAAAAAATGAGGTCAGTTATTTTTTTAAGGATTGCATGATGTTGCTGGTTCAGTTTTAAGAAATGAGGTCAGTTATTTTTTTAAGGATTGCATGATGTTGCTGGTTCAGTTTTAAAAAATGAGGTCAGTTATTTTTTTAAGAATTGCATGATGTTGCTGGTTAAGTTTTAAGAAATGAGGTCAGTTATTTTTTTAAGGATTGCATGATGTTGCTGGTTCAGTTTTAAGAAATGAGGTCAGTTATTTTTTTAAGGATGGCATGATGTTGCTGGTTCAGTTTTAAGAAATGAGGTCAGTTATTTTTTTAAGGATTGCATGATGTTGCTGGTTCAGTTTGAAAAAATGAGGTCAGTTATTTTTTTAAGGATTGCATGATGTTGCTGGTTCAGTTTGAAAAAATGAGGTCAGTTATTTTTTAAGAATTGCATGATGTTGCTGGTTCAGTTTTAAAAAATGAGGTCAGTTATTTTTTTAAGGATTGCATGATGTTGCTGGTTCAGTTTTAAGAAATGAGGTCAGTTATTTTTTTAAGGATTGCATGATGTTGCTGGTTCAGTTTTAAAAAATGAGGTCAGTTATTTTTTTAAGGATGGCATGATGTTGCTGGTTCAGTTTTAAAAAATGAGGTCAGTTATTTTTTTAAGAATTGCATGATGTTGCTGGTTCAGTTTTAAGAAATGAGGTCAGTTATTTTTTTAAGGATTGCATGATGTTGCTGGTTCAGTTTTAAGAAATGAGGTCAGTTATTTTTTTAAGGATGGCATGATGTTGCTGGTTCAGTTTTTAAAAATGAGGTCAGTTATTTTTTTAAGGATTGCATGATGTTGCTGGTTCAGTTTAAAAAAATGAGGTCAGTTGTTTTTTAAGGATTGCATGATGTTGCTGGTTCAGTTTTAAAAAATGAGGTCAGTTATTTTTTTAAGGATGGCATGATGTTGCTGGTTCAGTTTTTAAAAATGAGGTCAGTTGTTTTTTAAAGATTGCATGATGTTGCTGGTTCAGTTTGAAAAAATGAGGTCAGTTATTTTTTTAAGGATGGCATGATGTTGCTGGTTCAGTTTTTAAAAATGAGGTCAGTTATTTTTTAAGGATTGCATGATGTTGCTGGTTCAGTTTTAAAAAATGAGGTCAGTTATTTTTTAAGGATTGCATGATGTTGCTGGTTCAGTTTTAAGAAATGAGGTCAGTTATTTTTTAAGGATTGCATGATGTTGCTAGTTCAGTTTTAAGAAATGAGGTCAGTTATTTTTTTAAGAATTGCATGATGTTGCTGGTTCAGTTTTAAGAAATGAGTTCAGTTGTTTTTTAAGGATTGCATGATGTTGCTGGTTCAGTTTTAAGAAATGAGGTCAGTTATTTTTTAAGGATTGCATGATGTTGCTGGTTCAGTTTTAAGAAGTGAGTTCAGTTATTTTTTAAGGATTGCATGATGTTGCTGGTTCAGTTTTAAAAAATGAGGTCAGTTATTTTTTAAGGATTGCATGATGTTGCTGGTTCAGTTTTAAAAAATGAGGTCAGTTGTTTTTTAAGGATTGCATGATGTTGCTGGTTCAGTTTTAAAAAATGAGGTCAGTTGTTTTTTAAGGATTGCATGATGTTGCTGGTTCAGTTTTAAGAAATGAGGTCAGTTATTTTTTTAAGGATTGCATGATGTTGCTGGTTTAGTTTTAAGAAATAAGGTCAGTTATTTTTTTGCTGAGGGCTAAGCAGAACCGAGTGGAGGGTGCGGATGGAAGCTGATATCTTCCCCACCAAAATATCTAAGATTTTTGAAGACTATCTAGTTGGTTGAACCAATTTTAGGTTGTGAGTTAAATTTGGAAGAAAATCAGAATGACGAACTTACTTGGAAGAGTAATACATCTAGCCGAATCTGACTGAAAGAGATATGTTACATAAGCAAAAAATGATCACCATTCTTCCACAAAATAAAAATATAATCGTCTACCGAAGGTCCAGTAGAGAGCACAGGATCTACATCTTGTCTATTTGTAACTAAATCGTTCAGTTCTCGTGCCAAGATGATTCATTGTTTATTAATCTCATTGAGCGTAGGCGTGTTGCTTGTCCATGCGGTGAAAAAACGATGTTTACATAATTGCCAAACTGAAACACAACCAACTGCTGATCACGTACACCAATACAAAATAGTTTACTCATGCAACTGCTACAATTATATAGAACTGATTATTACTTAGCACTTATATCCCTTGTGCCACGTTCTGGAGGTTGAACATACAATCCTCAATACGGCCGATACCAAGAATACAATTACAAATTGATGAAACTTCTACCCAGTCATGGCTGACAGAACGAGAACAATCTACCCCCATTGATTCAATAATGGGTTCCGTTTGAAATTCCATACGGATTCCAGAGTTCGACATAAAGATTACCAAGTTCAACAAGACGCACCTGAAGAAAGTCGGAGGTTACATCGGCCGAAACGTTGTGAGAATAATATTCAAGATGAGAACAGTAGTCTATAATCTAGATAATACAAATTATCGATCCTCATCTAAAAAATTCTGGAACATAAACAGAATAGTTAACAAAGCCCCCCCCCCCTCTCTCCATGTTAAGAATGGCTTTCTAAATAATCTTCTGCAGTTACGGACCGTGCTGAAATTATAACGTTATTATTTAGAAAGCCAATCTTTACAAGGAGAAAGGGGCTTTGTTAACTATTATGGTTGTTTTGTTTTACGGCATATCAACCCTTTTCGGGTTATTTAATGCCGAATCCGGTCATTTTGGTAAAAAGTTTTTATGCTTCAAGTTCTTTATGTCTTCAAATATTTATTCATGGTGTTTGGTTTGGTTGTCCTGTTTTACGGCATATCAACCCTTTTCGGGTTATTTAATGCCGAATCCAGTCATTTTGGTAAAAGTTTTTATGCTTCAAGTTCTTGATATCTTCAAATATTTATTCATGGTGTTTGGATTGGATTGGTTGGTTTTGCGGCATATCAACCTATGTGGTCATTTAATGCCGGAGTTTTTTTTTTTTGGGGGGGGGGACTTTTTTAGCCTTTCCTCCCTTTTTTATAAAATCGAACTAAGAAATTAAATGTTGTATTTATACATGGATAAGTATATTTGGGTAACTTTAAATTTTCTCATATATCCGTAAGCCGGATCTCACCATCGGATGTAGTTTAAGGTCATATCCAGGACCGGGAGTAGGGTAGGAAAAATAAAATAAAAAAGGGGAGGGAGAAAGGGAGAGGGGCTGTTGTTTTTGTTTTTGGTTTTGTAGAACATAATTAAGTTTTACAAAAAAAAAAAAAAAAAAAAAAAAAAAAACGTCAATGTAGGTGAATTTCGTCTCAGGGAGCCACAGGGCAGCCTGATCTGGTATCACCAGGTTAACTATTATGTACTTTCACCTAACAATTTAATAAATAAATTAATAAATTTGGGAAACTGAAACTCTCGCCGGAAGTTATATTATGGATGAAGTTTAATAGCAGGAACTGAATCTGACCGAACACCGTTTGCTGCTGATTTTGAGTCGGGTATTCTTCTGGTTAGCGGAATGGATTTATTTGCGACAACTGTCTATGGCTTTTCTCGTAATATAAATAACTGGCGCCAACCGTAGAATTGAAAATGAAAACAAAAACAAGAGGAAGCCTTAAGCATTTGCGTTTCGATTGATTGACTCTTGACCAGTTCATGCAACCCATAAAAAAGGTTCAAGAGAAGACAACCACACTGACCATAAAATCGGGGGACCTATGCTTTGAGGTATTTCCGTCCGTCCGTCTGGATTTTTCTCCGCAACCATCCATTGAATTTCTCTGAAATTTTGCATGAAGTTGTAACTTTGGTCAGGTTAGAAAGTGACATTCTCTGATTTTTTAAAAAAAAATCTGGTTAGCCCCCCAGAGGGTCAAAAGGCCCCAAAATGGCAAAAAAATGACATTTTTTTTCCCATAACTTTTCATCCATCCATTCAATTTCTCTGAAACTTGGCCAAAATGTGGAGGCAATTGTTCCTAATAGAAAATAAGTATCGCTGACCTTAGAAAAAATCTGGTTCGCGCCCCCAGAGGGTCAAAAGCCCTCAAAAGGGCAAAAAATGACCCTTTTCTCCCATAACGTTTGATCCATCCTTTCAATTTTTCTGAAACTTGGCCAAAATATGGAGGCAATTGTTCCGGATATAAAATGAGCATCCTTGACTTCAGAAAAATTCTGGTTCGCGCCCCCAGGGGGTCAAAGGGGGGTCAAAAATGCCTCAAATTGCCCAAATTTATTGCATTTTACACTTGCCACATCGAGTCACATACAGAGGGGAGTTTGAATTACCTACTAGACACTATCCTCGAGTGTCTTCGGTCTCTCTGTACAAGGGTTTGTCAGGACAACCTGACATGAGGATACTTACCCCTACAAGTAAACCCTGACCAAATATTCAAAATTACATAGTATCCGCAGCACAAATAAGATCCCCTCATACGAGGAATAGTGCATCTTCTCCTAGTGATGTTACCTCAAGTAACAGCACATAGCTGGATACTCCACCAGACTAGATGAATTCTTGTCCTGGAATCCGGTAATACCAACAGACTACAAAAAAGATATACTACTACATACTTGACTGGTCAGTTGGGGAGAGAAGAAATTATTCTTAACTTTTTTACTAACTCAATGCTTGAGAAATAAAGTAGAATTTTAATAGAATACTCGGGTATCTATGTATCTCATATAGAGATCAAGTGTTAGCCCCAGGAAGGGGCCCCTTGATTTCTGAGATTTTCGACTGAAGTAAAATTAAACATTAAGGGGGACCACGCATGCACGGCTTGTTATTATTGTTGTTATTGATCTGCTTGTCGGTTTTATTGTTGCTGGAACATAAAAAAAGGAAAGAAACAGTTTAATTTACGTATATATTCATTTATTCTCATAAAAGACGTTCGTCAAAGACAAACGTAGAAGGGATATACGAAGCAAGGGTACTGGTACAGTTTTTGACCCATGCTAAAACTAGTCTTAGTAAAAAAAATATATATTTTTTTTTTTTTTTTACTAAAACATGGTTTAAATAAAAAATAAGTTGATTTGGAGAAATTCCGAAAACCATTTCACTTTAAATAATTTAGGTGACTGAAATAGGAATTAACCCAAAAACAGATACTATACTTTGAAAAAATTATTTGCAAAATAGTAAAACAATTTTTACAAATTAGGCACAAGGACATCAAAAGTGTGGGAAGTGCAGGGGGGTAGGGTCGGTGGTCATCCTCTGTCTATTCTACTCTTAACTAAACGCATTTGGACCAAGGTGATCCGTAATACAGTATCATGAATAAATAAGCATTTTCTTCATATTCTTTAAAAACAAATTTTATATGTAAAGGAGGGGGCTTCTTCAAGGAGAGAGCCATTCATTTCAATTGGGGCAGAGAGAGGATCAGAGCGTTGGTGGTGAAAAGAGAGCAGCTTGGTTTTAGATGTATTTAAAAAAATCAGCCATCTCTTTTCCCATTGCACCACGTGCTTCAGATCGGAAGAGAGAGAATCGGAAAGATCTTGGCATTAATGCTCTTCGAAGTGTTGCCATAGACAATGGTTGTGTCATCTGCATAAATGTCGACGAATGATCTGAGAATGTGATTTGGGAGAAAGAAAAACTAGCAACATCTTTTCTGTGAGAGAGTGACTGTAGGGAAGAGAAGAGGACATCTCCCACTAGATTTCGAAGTCGGTTTTGGACTGTCAAGGGAGGAAAGAGTGCTTTAAGCAGCACCACCCCAGATGTGGCAACAGTACCTCCCCATATTAGGAGGTATTTGATTCTTATGCAGGTTGAGGATTGCATCAGGCATGAGATACGTTCTGGAGCAGTAGAATGATCCAACCATTTTTCCAGCGACATTAGCAACGGATTTGATATAAGTCTTCCATTTCACGTCTGAAGTGAAGGTCAGTCCCAGAAGTTTATCAATGCACGGCGAGGCAACACGACAAGAATTTGTTTACATTGGACTTGAAAACGACTATGTTGTAGTCATCTGGGAAGCAACGCCGTGGTATTGTGTTCCACAGACGTTCAGTTCTAGGAAAGAAACTTTGTTCATGGAAGTTTTAGTTTTAGGTAGACAGAGGGAGAAAGGAAAATTATTGACAGTGGTTGTAGCTAGACGAGTTTTTTGTTGTGAATGTTTTACAGGGGGAACCATAGATTTGAGCTCAGTCGAGCACCTACCATTAAAATAACGATAGAGCAGATAAAAACTAACAACGTCTCTTCTGTGAGAAAGTGACTGTAGGGAAGAGAAGAGGACATCTCCCACTAGATTTCGAAGTCGGTTTCGTGCTCTGTCAAGGCGGAAAAGGGTGCTCTAAGCAGCACCTCCTCGGATGTGGCAACAGTACCTCCCCATCTTAGGAGGTATTTGACTCTTATGCAGGTAAAGGATTGCATCAGGCGTTAGATCCATTCTGGAGCAGTAGAATGATTCAACCCTTTTTCCAGCGACCTTAGCAACGGATTTGATGTAAGTCTTCCATTTTCAAGTCTGAAAGGAAGGTCAGTCCCAGAAGCTTATCAAAGCAAGAAGCTTCCACAAGGAGAAAGCCATTCATTTCAATTGGAACAAAATGAGGATCAGAGCATTGGTGGGGAAAGGAGAGAAGCTTGATTTTAGATGCATTAAAAGTAACAGTGCCACCTTTTTCCCCATTGCACCACGTGCTCCAGGTCGGAAGAGAGAGAATCAGAAAGATCTTGATCATTAATGCTCTTCAAAGTGTTGCCATAGATAGTTGTGTCATCTGCAGGAATGTTGACGAATCAACTTAGAATGTGATTTGAGAGATCATTGATAAAGATGAGGGAGAGTATTGGACCCGACATAGATCCCTGAGGCTTTTGCGTGGGCAAAAAATGCTACAAGCGCAAAAAATGCTACAAGAGCAAAAAATGCTACAAGAGCAAGAAATGCTACAAGCGCAAAAAATGCTACAAGAGCAAAAAATGCTACAAGCGCAAAAAATGCTACAAGCGCAAAAAATGCTACAAGCGCAAAAAATGCTACAAGAGCAAAAAATGCTACAAGCGCAAAAAATGCTACAAGCGCAAAAAATGCTACAAGAGCAAAAAATGCTACAAGCGCAAAAAATGCTACAAGAGCAAAAAATGCTACAAGCGCAAAAAATGCTACAAGAGCAAAAAATGCTACAAGAGCAAAAAATGCTACAAGTGCAAAAAATGCTACAAGTGCAAAAAATGCTACAAGAGCAAAAAATGCTACAAGAGCAAAAAATGCTACAAGCGGCAAAGAGTTGTTAGGTCTTCCACTGTTTCCTTTTTAATTCAAAAGGTCGGATTATTTTATCCTTTCATCTATTCATATATTTTATTGGTTTTATGTTCTTGTTAATGTAAGTTGATTTTATTATTAAGACTGTGTACAATATGTATTATCGTATCATGAAGAAATAAGCATTTTCTTCATGTTCCGTAAAACAAATTGTATATGTAACAAACATAATAAATTTTATAAAACTTATCAAAATTGTTTCTCCCAACATTATTTTGTTCATAAAGTATTTGATTTTGTAAAATGTTGAATTTGCTTTCTGATTGTATCATGTCATATTTTCTGTAATCAAGTAGTCAATATCAACAAATTGACTCATAATTTTTGAAATATCAAAAATGTGTCTAATTCATGGTGAATAAAGTGATTTTTTTTGTGTGAATTTAGTTCTTTTTTAAAAAAATACTTTTTACATTTGATTTGATGGAAATAAATCAATTATTGTAAGCTGCTTCCTAATAATATGTAGAGTTGCAAATTACTGAAGATTACCAAGAAAATTCGGTGCTTCTGCATCATGGCAACAAAATGGCGCAGAACAAAATTCCCTTCCTTATTTCTAGAGAAGTTAATCGAAAGGGGAGATAATTCGAATGATTTTTTTAGGGGGACTCATAACGAAACGATCATATTCGATTTTTTTCCTCACAGGAAACCGTAACACAGATAGAGACATGTAACAGTCTGAAATAGGACCTATTTCTTATGCGTCAACTGTGAGCAAGTTGGTCTTAAACTAACCAATCGGCTCACAGGGCGTATTGATTTCAGCTAGTCCCTTGCGGACTATTTGCACCCCTGTTGAACGGTGGAACGGATCATCAGAGAAATCCTGGCCGTCAACCTAGAAGGAACTCTTCTTCACCTTTCTCCTGCCCCCTCATCCACTGGATTTCTGAGCACCGCTCCCCGGGCAGTAAAAGAACTTTGTTTCCTTCCACCGGACACCAGTCCTACCTTTTTCTATGCTATACCCCAACGGTATAGGATACCCAATCAAGATTTGTTTAATGTTAAAAGAAGCGTTGAGTTTTTCCACGTATGACTACCGTCTACCGTGCTTATACTTATAGTGAGGCTACGACTACTAGCCTTATTATAGAAACATGAGAATTTGTGAGAAGAAACATTTAAAAACAGTATTTTTGTAATAAAATACATTAAGAAACGGTATTAAAAAGGAAATAAAATAGATTTATTTGAGTAACTTTGACATCATATAAAATATATTTAATTTAATAAAATGTCTTCAAGATTTAACGCATTGACGTCCATTTTCGGAAAATTAAGAAAAGAATTTAGACTTAAAATAATTCGAATTATCTCCCATTTCGATTCGCTGCAACTAGGGATAGAAACTTTGTTCATGGAAGTTCCATTTGGAGAGGGGGGGACAGATAGAGAGAAAGAGAGAGAGAGAGAGAGAGAGAGAGAGAAAATTTGCTGTGGTTGTAGATAAACGAGTTCTTGCTGTGAATGTTCTATGGGGGGGGGCGCACAGGGATAGAGCTAAGTCGAGCACCAAACAAACATAACTTTTAACCCATTCAGCGGGGCTTCTGCATCATGGCAACAAAATGGCGCAGAACAAAATTCCCTTCCTTATTTCTAATGGAGTGAATCGAAAGGGGAGATAATTCGAATTATTTTTTTAGGAGGACTCATAACGAAACGATCATATTCGATTTTTTTTTTCCTCACGGGAAACCGTAGCACAAATAAAGAAGCATGAGAATTTGTGAGAAGAAACATTTAAAAACAGTATTTTTGTAATAAAATACATTAAGAAACGGAAATAAAAAAGGAAATAAAATAGATTTATTTGAGTAACTCTGACATCATATAAAATATATTTAATTTAATAAAATGTCTTCAAGATTTAACGCATTGACGTCCATTTTCGGAAAATTAAAAAAAGAATTTAGACTTAAAATAATTCGAATTATCTCCCCTTTCGATTCACTCTTCTAGAAATAAAGGAAGGGAATTTTGTTTGTCACCATTTTGTTGTCATGATGCAGAAGCACCGAAATTTCTTACTAAAACTTTTATCGGTAATTATTATTTAGTAGTAATTTTGGTCTTCACATGTCCACCCCCAGTCGTGGACTCCAGTCACATGTTTGCCAGGCCTGTATTATGGATCGCCTTGATTTGGATCCATTCGTAGAAGCACCGTTTCTTTTATTCTTTTACCATTTGTCCAACACTTTCCCTTCAGCAGTCACCACAATACCGCATTTACTCTATGGCCGACCCCATTTAAAATATCATCATCAATGGTTTGCAATGAATTTTATTTACAAAAAAATATTTACAATTTCATGAAAAATCATGGCTCATGATGGAGCTAGAGTACAGGATAATTACCGGAAAGTGATCCAGTGGAAATGTCGTACTCGGAGAAATCCTCCTAGACTGAGGTGATTTAAATTTTTCTTCCCAATCCAGAGGGTTCCTTTTTGGGGAGCTGGATTTTTTCATATATTAAAAACCGATCTAGTGTCTAAATTTGTCCTCGTGGGGAGACAAGTAAATAGGAGAAAATTTGGTGCTTCTTTAGTTTCGCAACAACATGAAAATATTTAAATAAATGTATACACTTTGTTATGTACTTAAGTGGTAGCTGAAAAGAAGATTGTACAGAAAAAATTATGTAAATTCATCCAGTATTTATTAATTTATGAGAAAAAGAAAAAGAAAAAAAAACGATCTTACATATCGCTAGACATTTTCAGCCCAGTTCAGCTTATATTAGGCAAGGGAGATAACTAAAAAAAAAATCGGAAAAACTCAAAATTTAACTAAAATGGCGACCGAGAGATAAAATCGTTTTTATTTTTAATTTGATAAATACTGGATGTGTAAGAGGATTATGAGGAGGATGAAAGGGCTATCCTTTTATCTTCTCGTAAAGAAACGGAACAACGAAAAGTATTTCTGTAACTATAACAAAAAGGGGTTTTATTAACTCAAGGTTACCTATACCGTTTGGTATAAGTAGAAGAGAGTGGGACAGTGTCCGTCTGAGGAAGAGGAAGAATATAAGAGTTCTTAAGGGCTGCCCGTGGATTTCTTCAGGTGAAGATGGTAGTCGTCGAGTCGGGCGACGGCGGCAGGAGAGAGAGCGTTTCCTCGTTCCTCGCTGGTGCTCTCTGCGATGTGTCCAAGCTGGTGCCAGGCGGTCGTCTCTTCTTTTTCCTCGAACCCTAAGAGGACATAAATAGTCCCTTAAGGAACTAACGATATTACTGCGCCCTGTGATTTGATTGGACAAGCCAGCTCACAGGGACAGTGATTACGCATTTAAAAGTAGTCCCTATTGGTGACTGCTACAGATGAATTTGCGTAATTCTTGGTGTACAGTCTTCTTTTTAGCTACCACGTAAGTACATAATAAAGTTTATACATTTCTTTAGCTATTTTTTAATTTTTTAAAGAGAGGCCTGATATGTCAAAATTTTTTATCCAGCCTTTTTTGGCCTATGTTTGGTCTCAGGGGGTGGTTATTCTCACAGGAATTACCACCTCCTTTCAGGGAGAGGGGTCAGTTAGGAACTTTGAGGGGAGCTGGGTATTCCCCTCATTAAAAACCGCCCTTGTGTCTAACTTTGCTCTCGTGGGGAGGCAAGCAAATGGGGACTAGAGATGGACCAGTGACACACAAAAAAAAGGAAAACTGAAAGTTAAAAAAAATGCAATTCATAAATATTTTCGCTTTTATTTTTATTAAGGTTAGGATTTAGGTTTAGGGTTAGGGTTTAGGGTTAGGGCTCCCGTTCTTAGCGATAGCCAAGCCCTGCATTCAAACTGCCAAGCTATAACTGGAAGACTGGCAGACGACGCTAATATAAGACGAATAAATTCAAAGAAAAAATACATAGATTAAAATCATTTTTTTTATTATTTTTGTAAAAATAATGTTTTTTTTTTTATGGGGTACAATTTTGTCAATATTTTTATAAGATAAAAGAAAGAAAAAAATTATATTATTCCGTGAGCGTTCGGGCGATTCCGCGACCTGCCCGATCGTTGTCGACGCGAAGTCACGGAAATCAGACGCCTCATCTATAACAGTACAAAAACAAAATAAAACCCCCCAAAACCCAAAGATCTCTTTAAAATTTAGATTTAATTCTTAGCAACAATAATTTTATTTTTTTAATTATTACATAGATTTTTAGAATTTTATTATATTTTTTCCGGACAAATGTTAAATGAATGAAGAAGAGCGTCTGTAGGCGAATATAACATCGGGGAGAAAGCGATTCGTCGCACGTGAAACTTTCAAAAATGTTCGCTCAAAAATGTTTCACCAAATTTCGGAGTCCAATTTTAATTTTAAGGGCCTTCGAGAGAAACGGAGCCTTCGTCAGGCGTGTACACGTCGGTCGATCGTCTTTTGTTCGTATGTATTTAGCTTTATTTATTTATTTATTTATTCATGTCGGACAGCAACAAAAACTTTAAAAGAAAAAAAAACAACCGTTTACGTAACACATAATAATTATGTTTTATGTTTATTTTTACGTTTTATGTGAAAGTTGTTCAGAAAATTGTTTGTTATTATTTTTTATGTTGTAATCATGAATTTGCAATGGTAACACCCAGAGAAATCGGTCATAAATAAATATATAATGAAAATTGAAAACACGTAACTTTTTTCAAGTCTCCAACATCCAAATCAATAACAACCAACGACTCCAAATATTACGCATGAAGATATTAATAATAATTATAAATTGAAATATATATTACTAGCAAAAATACCCAGTGTTGCTTGTAATTGAATACCCTTGACCCAATAACACCGTATAACTCTTTTTCTTTAATTTTTAAATTATTTTTTTACATTGTATTGTTCAATTTTTGGGGTGGGGCCCAACTCAAGGATCTACTGGTTGAGTGAAAAGGGTATGTATTACCTAGTAAAGTGGCTTATTTTGTCATTTCCTAGCCAACATGGTGGACAATGAATCGTCTGAATTTTTCTGATTTCTTTTTTCTTACCTCACAAATGAGTAAGTAAACCCAAATAAATTTTTTAGACTAATTTCTCAACTCTATTTTCTTTTCAAATAATTTAAGGTAAATTTGATATTAGTCCAAAACAATTTATTTGGGTACTTATACATTTGTGAGGTCGGAAAAAAAAATCAGAAAAATGCAGACGATTCATTGTCCGCTATTTTGTCTAGGAAACGACAATTAACCGTAAAGGGACATTAATTGAAATAATTAATAATAATAATTAATAATGAACGACGTTTCCTATGAATACTGTTGGTATACATGCATTGTTTGCCATGTCCAAAGCGCTCACTACTGTTGCTTCCTATCTGGGTATTGATTTACTCCTCTCCAGGAGTTAGGCACAAGGCCAGTTTTTATCTTACTCCCACAAGTAAGATGTGACCCAAGGTCGGGTCGGGAAAGTGGGGTTTAAAAATTGCCTGGGCAGCCCCGTCGGCATTCCCCGGTAGGGACGCTTCAGGCAGTAAGCAATAAACTTACTCCTCCCCAAAGTGGACCTCCTAGAACTGCACAGGACAGACCCATTTACCGGCGTAAATCAAGATCCAAAGGCCAAGACAACACCAGTCTATGGGGTGCAGTATCCATCGGAACAGATACTACACTTTGATCTTAGTCAAAAGGCATGGTGTCGTCAGCAAATATACCCATCTCAGACACAATGTCATCGGGAAATCGTTTATGAAAATCGGGAACAATAAAGGTTCAAGGATCGATCCCTGGGGTACACCTGCATTTATGTCATGTTGTTTGGATGAACGGCCATCGAGAACAACCTGGATCTTTCTTTTGGATAGGAAGAATCTAATTATATTGAATATTCGTCCAGTAATACCATATGAATTAATTTTTAAGAGAGCCCTTCATGCTAGACCTTGTCAATGGCTTTGGATATATCAAGCGCTACCGCCCTAGCTTCACCTGTGTTGTCCAGTGTATGGTATATGCGTTCAGAGATGCCCGTTAGGACATCCGTAGTAGATCGTGCTTGTCTAAATCCATACTGATGGTCAGAAAGTTTAGTATTAACTAGGTGCCGGACTATCGCTATATGTATTAAGGATTCAAAGATTTTAGTGAAGAGTGGAAGTAAACTGATGGGGCGATAATTCTCCAGAATTCTTGAACACTGGTACCACAGAGGCAATTTTCCGGCTCAGGGAAGCAAGATTCGGCAAGGCATTTGCTGGAGAGGGCAGGGGCCAGTTCAGCAGTGCATTTCTTTATTACTAAGATTAGGCCCACATGTTTTGGATGGGGCAAGGTTTTTTATGATGCCCCGGACATGAGATGGGGTGATGATCAGGTCATCAAGTATGGCTTCAGTCTGCAATGGAAAATTTGGGAGGGAGTGGTTTGCGGAGTCCAAAGTGGAGTTTAAGGCGAAACGCTGGGCAAGTAGTTCAGCCTTGTTTGTTGCTGTGCAAACAACATCATTACAGTTGGATAGCTAAGGAATTGTTGATTGGCCATTGTTCACCGCATTACTAAAGGTCGCTGGAAGCGGTCTAAAGTCATTAGTTTCGCTGTTGTGAGCAGGTACTTATGGAGGAGGCCACGAAAAGGCTGACTTTATCTCCTCCAAAACAAATCTGGCTGAAACGTTGCTGGACGGAGGAATGGCAGGCAGCAGATAAATCAAGGTTGCACAAGAAAGGTCACTATCGATGAGGACCACCTTCTCCACAAGCTCGCCACAGAGACCCCTCCACGAGCTCACCTGAAGTCACGACGCACATTCTCGGAGCATGCCCACCAGCTCCTGCTTTCAACACCCGGTGACGTCACAAAACGAATCTGGCTGAAACGTTGTTGGACGGAGGAATGGCAGGCAGCAGATAAATCAAGGTTGCACAGATTTGTGGAGGACCCGGATAACCTACCAGGCATGGACCTCCCCTGCCGGCAATGTATAATGCTCAACCACCTCAGGATAGGTGTCGGCCGTTTCGCCACGAACATGAAAGGATGGGGACTCAGGGACTCGGCTGTCTGCGACTGTGGTCACTCTGAACAGACAGTAGACCACATCATCGAGTCATGCCTTAAATATCGACCACCCAACGGCGAAGTTGGCATAGCTGCACTAGACAACAAAACATTAACATGGCTTTTCTCAACCGAGCTGTTTATCTAACAGTGAGACGATGTGAAGCAAACGAAAGAAGACCACATTAGTGAAGCTTTATTTATAACAACAACAAAAACAAAAGCGCCCCCTAGGCAAGATAAAAAAAACAAACTGGCATAGAAGGCCGGTAATTTCAGCTTAAGCTTTCTGATTTAAAGATGACAACTCACGTCGTTGACGTATATTACAAATTGAACATTATTCCCTTAAAAGGCATTATTGATTGAACAAATTCCCACCACTGTGTGCTTTCAAATTACGCGCTCAACCAAAATTGAAACAAAATGATTTTACAATATTCATAATTTTTTTTTTTCATATATCACTGATAAAAAGTTATTAAAAACAAAATACACATATAAATAACATTTATAAATAAATCAATTTTCATTTCGTTTGATCCTTGGTTTGACAAGAATTTATGGGTTTATAGTGATTTTTATGAGTGTTTTTCGATGCCCCCCCCCCCCCGTGTTGTGTTAATGACGTTTTACAAGCTGTGAGCATTGCTATATATATATTTATTTATTTATTTATTTTGGTACAGAAAAATTAGTACAACATTCGTACCGTCGGTTTCAAGCACAGAACGACTTAGCCATCCGGCTAAGATGACAACAGAAGCTGAAGAGAGCCGGATGGCTAAGTCGTTCTGTGCTTGAAACCGACGGTACGAATGTTGTACTAAATTTTCTGTACCAAAATAAATAAATATTGTGCTCTTAATTTTTAATTCTCAATTAATCGAGCACTCTGTTGGGATTTTTCCTGCTATATTACAAAGAAGTTTTATATATATATATATATATGTGTGAAGAAAAGTGGGGATAAAATGATCCAACGTAATGAAAAAATAAAAAAGCCAAAACCTATGTGATTTATGTATTCATCAACGTTTCGTCTTTATTGAAAGACTTCCTCAGGATGAAGAAAGCAATGTAGAAAAATCCTAATTTTCAGTTGTCAGAAAGTGTCCAGACTTCGGCATGGTTGTTGACGTGAACAAGCAGAGAATGAAAAACATGATTTTGATAGTAGCGTTATCAGCAGTGGCCTGTCTCCTTCAAAGGATGCGAGATGAATGGGATTGATGGCTTCGACTTGTTAGTTTATGGCTATTTTACCTAGGATGTTTGTCGGGGTCAGAATATGTCAGCCAAGCATGGTAGGGGGGGGGGGGAGTATGAATTTGCCGTTTGTTCTAACCTGGAAAAAAAAGAAAATGTTTTTAGTCCTAATGAGAACGTATAAACATCAAAACTTAGTTGACTTTAAATAAATTCATTTATTTAAAAGAAAAAAATCTGTATTTTTTGGATTTTAACCTTTTCTAAATTTTCAAATCATGCAATGCTTCTACACTAAAAACTATTTCTAATATATATATATATATATATATATATATATAATTATTAATGACAATATATGTATTAGCATATACTATCAGTGCCCTTTTACTTTGCAGTCTTCTTAAAATATTCAGCTCGATGATTGTCAATTAGTGACAACAGAGCAAATATAAGTCGGGTTCATATTATATTCCAATAACCATGTTTTTATTTTATTATTTTTTCACATTTCCAAAAAACATAACATTTCTGTGAGATATATATATATTTTTTTTACAGTCTGTTTCATTTGTCTTGTGCTAAACAACATTTTTATGTCAATATCGTCTCTGCAACATTACAAAATCATCAGAAAAATTCACAAAGAGTAAAAAGTTCTTGGATTAAAGTGTCTTGAAAAAAACCTACACTATACAGTGGTTCATTTTTGGGTGAAACCAAACAAAAATAAAAGAAAAGAGAAAACTCACACGTGGAGGAACCCACTAATACGCCATTTTGAATTTTTTTCATTCAGAAAAAAAAATATCTCACAGAAATGTTATCTTTTTTGAAATATGAAAAAATAATAAAATAAAAACATTGTTATTGGAATATAATATGAACCTGACATATATATATATATATATATATATATATATATATGTATATGGGAAATAAAAAAGGAAAAAAACCAAGAGATAGTTATATATTCATCAACGTTTCGTCTTTATTTGTAAGACTTCCTCAGGATGATAATTTTAAGAAAAATGTCATTTTTCTTAAGGAAGTCTTACAAATAAAGACGAAACGTTGATGAATATATAAAAACTATCTCTTGGTTTTTCCTTTTTCATTTCCCATTACGTCGGATTACTCTCATCCTTCCTTTCTCACATATGTATGTATGTATAGTTCGGCAGCAAGTCATTTTTTATGCAAGCCTCATTAAAGACCACAGAGTTCTCTCTCTTCACGATCTTTCTTGTCAATTTCACGACACAGCGAGCGATTCTTCGGTTTTCGGGTGTTAACCGGTGGAGTATGGCATATATATATATATATATATATATATATAATGTATATGACTAGCTGTGCCTACCTAACGTTGGACAGAATGCAGTGAAGTCGTTTTTAATTTTTCTTGGTTTGCACATTTTTTTAAACTTATACAAAAAAAGAAAGAAATTTTTAGATGTAAGGGAGACAACTTCAATTAAAAATGAGTTATTTCCCTTGCCAAGTTTGATTTTTCGGTCACAATTAAAAATGTTTCCATTTTACCATAATCGGCCACATCATTTTTAAAATGAGCTACAGCAAATTACATTATTATAATGCCAATAACATGGTACAACAATAACAAATGAACATTTTTGAAATGGTGATTGGTAATCTATATATTAATACGATGACGTATTGTTCGTGTGTCACACTTACATCAAAAGCTCTGCGCATGCGTGCCGCACCTAGATTTGGAAAAGCATTCAAGTCACCTAATTTTCGTAATATTTCAAGTATTTCCTTTTGGCGCAACGGTTAGTGACGTAGCATTTTGATGTCTGTTTTTGACGTTGGCCCGACTGGTTTATAGTTCGATCCCAACCAACCTCTAAGATTGTTTTTTTTCTACATCGAAGGAGGGGGGGGGTAGAAAGGGGACGACAGAGAAGACACAGAGTGAAAATTTGTCCTCAGAATAATTCTACTCATGGCCAGAGAAGAGGAACTACCTCCAATAGAAATATTGTACAAAAAGAAGTTTTGTAAATTGTTTTATGTATTGTTCATTTTTGAAAAATAAATATACAAGTCAAATCTTATCATATTTTATTCAAACATGTATAGGTTAGGAACAAGATAATTAGTATTGAAAACATCATTTTGTGTAATTTACACGGGTCCCGCTAGTTATTATTATTATTAGAGATTTGGTGTATTAGAATTAGGAGATAATTTGAATTTTTTGGAAGGGGAGATAATTCAAACTGTCTTAATTTTTTTCTTAATTTTCCAAGAAGAGGAACTACCTTCACTAGAAATATTGTGCAAAAAGAAGTTTTGTAAATTGTTTTATGTATTGTTCATTTTTTAAAATAAATATACAAGTCAAATCTTATCATATTTTATTCAAACATGTATAGGTTAGGAACACGATGATTAGTATTGAAAACATCATTTTGTGTAATTTACATGGGTCCCGCTAGTTATTATTATTATATCATTTAGATTTGTGTAAAATGTTTTTGTTGTTCAGTAAAATGTATATCATACTTTATTGTTAAAAAAAAAAAATGTTTTTTAATACTAAATATTTAATGAAAATTTTTTTTAAAGAATGGTTTGTTCCTTCACAATGTGATGTCACATAATCTTTGTTTTCATAACTAACACCCCCTTCCCTGTTCATTTTTTCTTCTAAATTACGCCTAGCTCCATATTATATACGTGCAAATCAAAAATATATGTTACACCTTATGGAAAGGGAAACAATTCTTTGTTTACCTATATTCTTCACTTGAGGTCTCGTGATGATAGAATAAATTTACACCAATTCCCGATAAACGTTCTTGAAAACTACAATTTTAATCAAAGCCAATTTTACCACACACACGTACATATATACATAAAGTTGAATATCCAGTGTAGCAGCGAGTCCTGGGAGTATATACCAGAAAGAACAGTTGGAAATAAGTTATACATCATCCACTATGACTATGCAATACCTACAGTTACATATCTAGAAAAAGGAGCTTTTAAACCTGACATTGTGATATGAGACAAAAGAGAGAAAGTAGCACCCCTAGTTGAAGTCAGTGTTCCTAATGATGTTGGCTTAAACAGGTCTGAAAAGGAAAAGATAACGAAATAGCAAGGTCTTATGCACTACATGAAAAGAAACTGGAATCTTAGGAAGATCTCCATCACCTCAGTTAATATAGGTGCAACAGGACTAATTCAAAAAAATTTAAAAAACTACCTGGCGAATATACCCGGTGAACCAAGTGCAAGAGAGATACAAATAATTGCACTTAAAGGGACGGTTAGAATCTTAAAAAGAACTCTCGGCCTGAGTGTCTAAAATAGCAGGTGAATGTCTGGCATCCGGTAGGATGCCCCATTCCTGGCAAAAACAAAAAGATAAGAAAATTAAAAAGAAAACAAATGTTCTTCATTTCTTTACTGACCTTAATGTTTGAGAGGCATAGGAGAACTTTCGTTGACCACTTGAATATCTATGTATCTCATACAGAGATCAAGTGTTAGCCTCATTTCTGAGAACTTATACTGAAGTAAAATGAAACAAAAAATAGCATAGTTGGTTATCCCTCGTTCATAAGGATGACAGTTCGAACCATGAGACACCCTCAACACACAAATGTGTTTTAATTTCATTGTACATTTGTGAAGAATTCAATGAAATTAATTTGGCAAAAAATAAAGCAAGAATGTTTCAGTTGCCATTCGTGTAGTCAGTCTTTGAACTCTCTCCAGATGGATATCACGTATTAGGTATGGACGACCGGGAAGGCACACATTAATACGATAGCGTGTGTGTTATTTTGTGTGTCACGCTTACATCAAAAGCAACGACCTTCCTCAGAATAATTCTACTCATGGCCAGAGAAGAGGAACTACCTTCACTAGAAATATTGTGCAAAAAGAAGTTTTGTAAATTGTTTTATGTATTGTTCATTTTTTAAAATAAATATACAAGTCAAATCTTATCATATTTTATTCAAACATGTATAGGTTAGGAACACGATGATTAGTATTGAAAACATCATTTTGTGCAATTTACACGGGTCCCGCTAATTTTGTATTATTTGTATTATTCGCCTACTGTTCTAATCTTGGATATTATCCTCACAACATTTCAGCTGGTGTAGCCTCCGTCCTTCAAGTCTGTCTTGTCGAATTTGGAAACGTCTACGAAATTTCGAACAGAACCCTTTATTTACTCCGTCAGCCATGACCGGGTAGAAGTCTTAATTAATACCTAATTCTATTCTTAGTATCGCCTGGACATATCAAACGTGTTGTGCCAAGTTTTTCTCTCGAGCCATCTTAGCTTGTTTGCTCACACTATTTAGCGTCGGTGAGGTGAATTCATCAGAAAAGCCATCAATCCGGTTCCACTACGGGGCTGGAAAAACCGGTGCTGGCTGACTCAAAATGTGGCTCAGAACGGTCAACGTGTCTACTGTATTCCCCCACTGAAATCAAGACTTGCTGTCGCTTGTTTAACATTGGCAATAGACCACCGTGCTTGGCTTTCGTTCGGGATGCTGTGAATTCATTGGAAGCAGCTGGTTCAATTAAGCCAGGGTGAATGCCATCACAAAGTAAGTTCCCTGGTCCTCATGACAGGTATCTATACTATATTTATGGCAAGGATGTAATTGAAAACAAAGCCTTATACCAAGATAAAATAACTTTCTTGAATAAAACTTTACAAGGAAATCAATGGCAAAATTACTTGTGTATTAGCGGGTTTTACAATAATGTTGTGGGGGGGGGGGTCTGAATTCGCACCAGATACTTATAAGGAGCAAAAAACAACGTTTTATTTTATTCATGAAATTATTTTAAAAATACCGGTCCCAGGACGGGTAAAATTAATTCCCCGAACAGAACAGTTTTGCACCACTTTTATGTCCTTCTTACGAAGATTAAAATCAAGATATAATGCTACTAAACCTTATTTCTAGAATCCTTATTCTAATTTTGATCAAAATTCATTACGTGATTTTTATTTAAAAATGTCTAATTCAAGGCTTAAGCTTAATTGGTCTTAAGAAGAAATTGACATTCATGGAATCTTGCTTAATTGGTGTCTGATGACTATGGATCGAATTCAATGCAAATCTGAAATATTTGACTGTTCAAATGGAAGTTTGTGCCCACATTATGCCAGCTAAAAACCTTTTAAAATACTCCAAAAACACTGAAATTTGGGGAATATTTATTAAAAATCAGGGTACCCTGTTTCTGTGACTTTGCGTCGTCAACGTTCGCGCAGGTCTCGAAAACGCCCGAGAGTTGACAAAACTATTAACGAAGAAACATTTGCTTATTGAAAAAAAAATTTAAAAAAACAATAACATTTGCTTAACAAGTCAAACAAAATCATCATTTGAAACTTTCCAATGCACAAACAAGAAAACATTTTGTTTAAAAACATTTGATTAACAATGGTTCCTTTGACAAAAAAAGAACAAAAAACAACATCTAATTAATAACAATTGTTTAGCTATAGTTTGTTCGTTCTTTATTTGTATATATGTATTTTACTTTGATTTTCTTTGTCGTAATTTATCGGCTGTCAGTCTTCAATTTAGCAGTTGGGAGTTTTCGTTTCGCCAACGCTTGGACGCTTCCGTAACCTGCCCGAACGTTGACGTTTGCATAAAACTAAGTTAAACTAAATATAGCCCACATCACAACCCCTTATGTCTAGCAGCTGTGTTCCAAAATTTTTAATGATCGGTTAATTAGTTTAGGATTGAATCCTGTACATGGTCCCTATCCCCCCCCCCCCTGTAAAAGATGTATGTTTATAAAGAGGTCTTCCTCGGAATATATTATGGAACACGGTCATGCACATTACATCACAGTATTGAAGTCTTGCCTAATCAAGTGAGATTTGCTATAAAAATAAATATATACATACATATAGAGAATGATGTTGGCTGATCAAGGTTTGATGACCTATGCCTTTAAAAAGATGAGTGGTCTCAGCAACAATAACAAGTGCAGGTTCTGCCACACAGAAGTAGAGAATGTGAACCACCTGACATCCAGTTGTAAGGTTCTCCTGGAGGATGGCTATTATACAATGCGACACAACAGAGTGTAAATATCTTCACTGGACTATTTGTAAAAAGTTGAATATCCAGTGTAGCAGCAAGTCCTGGGAGCATATACCAGAAAGAACAGTTGGAAATAATTTATACACCATCCACTATGACTATGCAATCCCTACAGCTACATATCTAGAAAACGGAGCTGTTAAACCTGACATCATAATATAGGAAAAAATGGAGAAAGTAGCAACCATAGATGAAGTCAGTGTCCCTAATGATGCAGGATTAAACAGAGCTGAAAGGGAAAAGATTATGAAATACCAAGGTCTTATGTACAACATGAAAAGCTATCTGGTGAATATACCCGGTGAACCGAGTGCAAGAGAAATACAAACAATTGCACTTAAAGGGACAGTTAGAATCTTAAAAAGATCTCTAGGCTGGAGTGTCTGAAATAGCCGGTGAATGTCTGGCATCCGGTAGGATGCCCCATCTCCAGCAAAAACGGAAAGATAAGAAAAATAAAAAATAAGTGAAAAACTCTTATATCGGGGAGGACGGGACCAGAGAAAATCTCTCTTATATCCGGGTTACACGGCATATAAAAAAAACAGTAAATCACTTGTCTTCTCAACGCCAACTTCTTGTTTGTGATGGCATTCTAATACTACTCTATATACGTAGCACACACAATGCTTCAAACAAACTACCTCTCCTTATTATATATATATATATATATATATATATATATATATATATTATTTAATGGAAACTCCACAATGTAAGCTAGTTATATATTTTTTTCTTTTTTAATATAGAAATTTAAAAAAAACCAACTAGAATGATAATGTTTTTGAATTTTTGAGATGAGGCTTGATAATTTGTATTATTCGGTCTACTGTTCTCATCTTGTCCGCATGGCACAACGGATAAAAGTGCTAAGTGATAATCAGTTCTAAGTGACAGTCGTGAAGGTTCAATCATCAGTACGGGCGATACTAAGAATACAATCACGAATTACTTAAGACTTCTACCCGGTCATGGCTGACGGAACGAGAGCAAGCTACTCCCGTGGATTAAATAAAGGGTTCCGTTCGAAATTCCGTACAGATTCCGGAGTTCGACACGACACATCTGAAGAAGGTCGGAGGTTACATCAGCCGAAACGTTGTGAGAATAACATCGAAGATTAGAAAAGTAGTCTGAATAATTCAAATAATACAAAGAATGATAATAGTGTGCCGGACATGTAGTCTGGCACACTAGGTGTCCTAATTCATTCCTGGGCGACGCGGAGTATGCCTGCTAGTCTAATATGATGCAATCAATATGAAAGTTGTTTTTATTCCAGTTTTTGATTGAAAAACAAACAGAGCAGTTATTTATAGAATCTCCTTAGATTTATTCTGCCATTTTTCTCATTTTCTAATAATTTGGTAATTTTCTAATGAATTGCACCAAATCAGTAACGGAACTTCAGTTGATGTTTGGTTCTTGTGATTTGGAATGTTGCCAAAACATTGAAGGTTAAACAAAACCAGAAAACAAGAAGATATCATTCGGTGATGTGATCTGGGATCACCTTGAAAGTTATTCAATCGGCTTTTCGTTCTGTTTCATTTCTTTTTTCTTTGATTCTTTTTTTTTTGTTTATCCCTCTTTTTTTTTTCTTTTTTTTTTTTTATTAAATAAAACATTATTTGAGGGTATATTTTTTTTTTCTTGTTTCTTTCCTATATATTTTGTTTTCTGTTTTTAAGTATATATATAGTTTTTGATTATATAATATCTTTCTTTTCTTTTGATTATATAAATATTTTTCTTTTCTTTTGATCTATTATATAAAGGTGAAACGTCTGTGTGTGTGTGTGTGTTTGGAAAAGGATCCCCGAGATGCTCGACAGACCCCCTCCCCTCCATAAAGTTTACATTTTCTGAATCGGCCAGCTTCTGGAAGAATAATATCCAAAAATTGGAAAATAACATCGATTCTTTTTTTTTTTTTCATTTTTTTTTTTCATATAGAAATGGCCCAAAACGTGTGACCAGGGGGGGGGGGGGTCGCTAAATTTGATCGCCTTCTGGCAGAGATACGATCTACGCATGCGTGCACGCATTAAATGCATGTCAGCTTCAGACTACATTTAATAGACCTATTTTTCGAGATATTTTATACTCACTTCCTTGGTCCTGTGGGTATTGACGAAGGTCCAAAATCTAAATGTTTAGCGTTCGATACCAGTCGACTCACAGAATTAAATTTTTATTTTTTAATTTTTTTAAAATGTTGACCTAAATATACATCGGGGGGGGGGGAATTAGAAGACAGGGTTACTACTTACTTTTGCCCCGCACAACTGGGTGAGGGGAAGGCGGGGAGAGCGAGCAGAAAGACAATGGGGAGAGGAAGATGAGGGGGGGGGGGCGACCCGAGAAAGACACGCTTTTGCCTGCAAAGGGGGCCGGGGAAGATAGTGGGACGATGGAGAGGGGGGGGGTCGACCGTCGGGTTAGGGGATGAGGGGGCGATCGGGGAAGACACAGCTTTTGCCCCGGGAAGAGAGATAATTATACTTTTGCCGGCAGAGAGGTGGGCGGGGGGGGGGGTGCAACGCCGGGTACCTCTGCTAGTTATATTTTTTTCTTTTCATTATACATATTTGTTTTTTTCATTATACATATTTGTTTTTGTTTTTTTTCATTATATATTGTTTGTTTTTTTTTTCATTATATATATAAGGCATATGAGTTCTCTGCTTTTTAGCGGAATTCCACGTGTTTTAAATCCAGAAAAAGCGGATTTCCGCTTAAATCGCGAGAGCCTCTCATGGATGTGAGTTCAATGATCTTTTTATCAAAATCTGCCTTTTTTAATTAAGAAAAAGCTGATGTTTTCCCTCTCTGAAAACTAAAAATGTAATTTTGCTGTGAAGGCTAAGACTTAGAGCAATGCATGATAGGGGTAGGGGAGTTAGATGACTTTTGTTTCACCAAGGTATAACTTCCTGTCTCTCTCCCCCCCACAGGCGCACTCGGTGGTTGGGAAATTCATCTCGATTTCAGCTTTTTTGTCATTTGCTATTCACATCCCTGATTTTATATATATATATTAATTCAGGTAGAGTAAACATCCACAAAGAATTTCAACCAGACTTATAATAAGTGTTCAATATCAAATAGCTTTTATATATATATGATTATTTTTATTTACAGACATGTACAAAATCTGCAACACTGGCATGTTGATTTTATTGATCAACAGTTTTTATAAACTGAGATCTCATCAGGCAGAGTTAAAATCCGATCCTTTCCTCCTCAGATATATATATATAAAATTTGAAACTAAAAGTATACTTTTAGTAGATAGAACCGATAGTGAAATGGTTTAAGCTCAATATATGAGATAGAGCAATTATAAAGATTTTTTTCAAATTTTGAATTTTGGCTTTTCCACTGCCAACTTATCTATGTAATTCCTCTGATGATAAGATTTTAATCTTTGAAAAGCCTTGGCTTAAGGAAAGAATAATAAACATGTTTTTACCGAGTACACCTTGCATTGGACAATCGAAGTTGAAATAAATTTGTCATTCGTACATGTTTATCCCTCTTCTTTCATCTATCTTTAAATATATTTATATATATATATATGAATAAGTTCTTATTATCGCAAGATAATAAATTGATGATTCATAAATTAGCCAGTTGCATGGTTCTCTTCCTTGGGAGATAGAACCCTCTTTAGAATCACATTACTTGTATTTACATTAAAAAGATACATGGCGTATTTCTCTCGCATTTTCAAAACGTAATTTCTGTGTTGGCCTAATGGTTATGAGACCAGGATTCATAATATGTGGATCAGGGTTTTAAATCATTCGACTTGCTATGTGGTAACGTAATTCCATACTGACAAGCGTAAAATAAAAAATAAACGCGAAACATGTATGTCTATGGATAAAAATATTTATTAATAATTATATATATATATAGGCGCTCTTGTATAAGCAGTAACCGATCTGAGGGAGATAACTCTATTTTTCTTATTCGCCGCTATTCCGAATTCGCTTATACTTTAGCAAGGGAGATAACTTTGTTTATCGCAGCATGAAAGAAAATAACTTTTCTTTTTATGCTTATATAAAGTGTATACAATTTGTGGCATGTAAATAAAAGTGCTTAAAAGTTATTTTGAACGTGTTAGGGTTTTTAACGCATTTCAAAACCGTAACATGTTTTTTTATTAATAAACAAAGTTATCTCCCTTGCTAAAGTATAAGCGAATTCGGAATAACGGCGGCTAAGAAAAATAGAGTTATCTCTCTCAGATCGGTTACTGCTTATACAAGAGCGCCCATATCTTGCAGTGCCCTGCTTTTTTCTTATTCGTTCTGGTTTTCAAATGTCACGTAATTCAAAACAAAATTTATTCCATCTTCAATTAAAACAATATCTTCCTGCCAGACTGTTTTAATTCCCCAAGAAGGTGATATAAGTTAATCAAAAGTTTGAGGAAAAACAAAAAAGAACTTCAAGAAATTTTGGACAACACTTGTTCCTCCTTGGAACCAAGTGACGCCTTCTTTAAGAATTATTGTACACAAAACCGAATTTATTTATTTTTTAAATTAAAAAGAAAGGCTGGTGATACCAGATCAGGCTGCTCTGTGGCTCCCTGAGACGAAATTCACCTACATTGACGTTTTTTTTTTTTTTTTTTTTTTTTTTTTTTTTTTTTTTTGTAAAACTTAATTATGTTCTACAAAACCAAAACCAAAAACAACAGCCCCTCTCCCTTTCTCCCTCCCCTTTTTTATTTTATTTTTAGATCTTGAAGCATAAATCTTTTACTATAATGACCAGATTCGGCATTAAATAACCCAAAAAGGGTTGATATGCCGTAAAACAAAACTACCAAACCATACCTAAAAAGAAAGGTTTGTCAATCGTTTTTTTGTTGCTTTTTTTTCATTATCTATATACACAGCCTGCGGACACAGTTACTGGCAATACAGTAAATTTTATCGAAATATTTTTGTATTCAAAATTGTTTTTAATCTAATGTATAAATTCACTCCATTTTTCTCAATTTATTTTTGGCTTTCTTCTTACAAAATCGATATTTGATTCTGGTTCATCAGTTCTTTTGGTGGATCATTGCAGCATGTTATGAAGATATAAAAAATAGTAATTCGATTTAATTCCTTCCAGAAAATACTTTGACTGGATTGGAATTATTTTAATACGGATGCCATCTTTAAAAAAGGGGGCGTTTAGTTGCTTGTTCTTGAGACTCGACAAACTTCCTCGGACATTTGTTTTCTATTAGTTTTCTATTTGTTTTCTATTAGTTCTCTTGTTTACAAACTGTTTTTGATTTTGTTTATTTCTCAAGAAAAAAAACAACATATTATTAGCCTACTTATCTTAATTAGTGTGACTAAATTACCTACTTATTAACTATTAGTCTTACTGAGTGTTCTATTTATGGCAATTAAAGATTATTCTGCTTTCAATTCTTGGACAGTTTGACCTCGATTTGATTCTTGAATAAAACCATTCCATAATCTTGGCATTTCCTGCAATTAATATTAAAGTGCGTAGATTTTATTTATCTCTTTCAATATAAAGTTACATATGTTTATTTATTTATATATATATATATATATATATATATATATATGAAGCAATCCAACAAAAGATATAAGCGTCAACTAATATCTTATAATTAGTGAAACATCCGGATAAAAAACTGAAGCTCAATATACTGGATAGAGCATTAATATTATAATATAAAATGAAGTAATAAAATAAGGTGTCAATCAAATTTTATTAGAATTCAAAGTTCATGCAAAGCATCCTTAAGTCCTTAGCTCATGAGTTTTCAAATGGATTCAACAAAAGT
The DNA here is from genome assembly GCA_963556195.1 of Sepiola atlantica. Lineage (NCBI taxonomy): Eukaryota > Metazoa > Mollusca > Cephalopoda > Sepiida > Sepiolidae > Sepiola > Sepiola atlantica. The sequence goes on along the minus strand of OY744551.1, from coordinate 50,095,221 downwards.
ATGTTTTTGGATTGATATGTTTGATGTTATGTATTTTTATATATTTGTGTATATAATTTTATATATTTTCAAAGCGTAATTTTATTGCCTGTAGTAGTATAACTGCGGTAATGGTCCTCTGAAGAGAAGAATTATCTTTGAAAACTCATGAGCTAAGGACTTAAGGATGCTTTGCATGAACTTTGAATTCTAATAAAATTTGATTGACACCTTATTTTATTACTTCATTTTATATTATAATATATATATATATATATATATATTTAGCAATTTATTAATTTGCATACACCTTGAATACAATTTTCACTATTATCTACTACATCGACAGTAAATGAACTTCCAGCCTGGATAACTTTCTTTGCTTTTTTCGCTCTTGGACTACCATTCACCATTTGGATTATTCTTTAATCAACACCTTGGATGTCTTGCCTGGAGCTATTTTAGACTTGTTGACTTGGATAGTCTCACTAAATAGTATGTTTTGGGTTGATATATTTGATGTTGTATATACATTTATGTATTTTTCTATATATATTTTTTTATATATTTTTCAAAGTTTAATTTTATTACCTGCAGTAATGTCATTGCGGTAATGGTCCTCTGAGGAGAAGATTTTCTTTGAAAACTCATGAGTTAAGGACTTTAAAGAACTTTGCCTGAACATTGAATTGTAATAAAATTTGATTCGTACCTCATTTTATTCTTTCCCTTTATCTATTGCTATTAATTCTCTATCCAGTATATATATATATATATATATATATATATATATATAGTGCGTTAGATATTACAGATAACTTGTGTCTGCATCCAGCCAACAGTACTATGTATAGTACTCCATCAGACTAGATGAATCTTTGTCCTGGAATCCGAAAAAAAAACTAAAAAAAGACAACAAGAAAAACAAACTATTACATAACAAAATGGTAAGTCGGGGAGAAAAAAATTGATATTCTTCACTGCTTTTCGAACTGCAGATTTAAGAAGCAGAGGAGAATTGTAAATGAACACTCGGATATCTATGTTAGCCCCAGGAAAGGGGTTCCTTGATTTCTGAGAACTGACTAAGCTAAAATGCAAAAACAAAACAAGAGAAAAGTTAATTTTATATAAAAGGATTTTGCATCCTTTTATTCTTACACATCCCATGCTCTCTGATATCTGTCTGACTATAATAAATAACGCCTTAGGGGGTCGGGGTGGGGTTCATGAGGATAATTCAAAACAACTGTGCCCCGCCTGGGTTTTTGTGATCACCAACCATACACTAAAATGGGCCACTAATTGAAGATATTAGTTGCCTCTTATATCTTTTGTTGTATTAACCTTATATATATATATAATTGGTTACATCTATTTTATATATATATATATATATATATATATATAATTTTAATATAGGGTTCACTCCTCCACTCATGAACCGATAATTCTCACTTATGGAATATATATTCTAGTCAACATGCTGAATAATGTGGGCATATTTTTTGTTTTAACTTTACCATTTAGGGTGTATACCCCCCCCACCCCCCAAAAAAAAAAACTTGAATAGAGGATTGAATTGCTTTACATCAAAATTTGAACTGTGAGTATCAATAATATGTATGTGCAGGGTAAATTCCTCAACTAATGAACTTCCGAATTATGGGATAGGTATTCTAGTCAACATGGTGAGTAACGTAGGCACATGATTTATTTTTTGCAAACTTCACCGACTTAATTTTATATATCTAGGATAGGATATAACGGGCAAGATTTCCCATCCCTCTTGAAACCCCAAGTATCAATGTTTAATCGAAATATAACTGTATAGTGTCATATGTAATAAATATATATATATATATATATATATATATATATAGTTGTATATGGTTTTCATTGACCTTACAAAGGCCTTTGACACAGTAAACCGCGAAGCCCTCTGGAAAGTGTTGGACAAGCTGGGAATACCTGACAACATGCTGACTGTAATTATTTCTTTCCGTGATGGAATGAAGGCATCGGTTCTTTCAAATGGAGAGTCTTCAGAACCTTTCAATGTGACAAATGGTACCAAACAGGGTTGCGTAATGGCACCTGTGCTATTTGCTTTGTTCTTTTCAGTTATGCTGAGATATGCTTTCGCTGATATAGATACTGGGGTGAAGTTTAAATTTAGAACAAGTGGTGGTCTCTTCAACCAGCAACGTTTCAAAGCTAAGACCCTTCTTCGACAAACTGTCATCAGGGATCTTTTGTTTGCAGATGACGCTGCACTTTGTGCAACATCTCGGGAGGAAGCGCAACTGCTTGTGGACAGGTTTTCGGCTGCTTGCAAGGCTTTTGGTCTGACAATCAGCATCAAGAAAACAGAAGTGATTCACCAACCTCCATGATATATATATATATATATATACATATATATATATATATATTTATATATTTTTTTTTTTAATATTATAAAAACCACATCAAATGTAGGGAAAACATTCTCACAAATTCACCAAAGAAATCAGTTTTATTCACATACAATTGTTTCGGCCTTCCACTAAGATATATATATATATATATATATATATATATATATATATATATATATATATATATATAAGGTCTGAAATGTATAAGGCATTTGTTTTTTATTTGTTTTAAAAAGAAGCTCATGAAAAAGAGGGTAAACGGTGTTTGGTCAAAGTCAGCAGCAAACGGTGTTCTGGCAGAATTAGTTCCTGACGTTAAACTTCATCCATAATATAACTTCAGGCGAGAGTTTCAGTTTCCCAAATGTATTAATTATATTGTTAGGTGAAAGTACAGAAAGACACCCCCCCTTCCCCATGGCTATCTAAATAATGTTATTATTTCGGCACGATCTGTAAACTGCAGATTATTTAGAAAACCATTCTTAACATGAGGAGGGAGCGTCTTTGTTAACTATTCTGTACTTTCACCTAACAATTTAATAAATAAATAAATTGATAAAAATTAGCACAAAACTTGACAAATCAGAAGAGTAAGCGACCCAAAACAGGAAGTCTTTAATATCAGGAACTAAATTTGACTGAACACTGTTTGCTGCTGACTTTGAGTCGGGTACTCTTCTGGTTTACCATATATATATATATATATATATATATTAATTATATATGCTGTAGATTTAATTAATTACTTAGTGTAAATGACTGTTAATTAACAATATTTATTTTTTTATTGCAGAAGCCCAGAAAAATGAATCACTCCCGCTCTACCTCGATGCGCAAGCCACTACCCCAATTGTAAGTTTATGATTCGATTGAACTTTGAAAAAAAAAAAATGGTCGATCATATTAGAGGGTGACCCGAAGGCTCCCTTTTCATTAGCCACTACCCCAATTGTAAGTTTATGATTCGATTGAACTTTGAAAAAAAAAAATGGTCGATCATATTAGAGGGTGACCCGACGGCTCCCTTTTCATTAGCCACTACCCCAATTGTAAGTTTATGATTCGATTAAACTTTGAAAAAAAAAAAATGGTCGATCATATTAGAGGGTGACCCGAAGGCTCCCTTTTCATTAGCCACTACCCCAATTGTAAGTTTATGATTCGATTGAACTTTGAAAAAAAAAAAATGGTCGATCATATTAGAGGGTGACCCGAAGGCTCCCTTTTCATTAGCCACTACCCCAATTGTAAGTTTATGATTCGATTGAACTTTGAAAAAAAAAAAATGGTCGATCATATTAGAGGGTGACCCGAAGGCTCCCTTTTCATTAGCCACTACCCCAATTGTAAGTTTATGATTCGATTAAACTTTGAAAAAAAAAAAATGGTCGATCATATTAGAGGGTGACCACCCGAAGGCTCCCTTTTCATTAGCCACTACCCCAATTGTAAGTTTATGATTCGATTGAACTTTGAAAAAAAAAAAATGGTCGATCATATTAGAGGGTGACCCGAAGGCTCCCTTTTCATTAGCCACTACCCCAATTGTAAGTTTATGATTCGATTGAACTTTGAAAAAAAAAAAAATGGTCGATCATATTAGACGGTGACCCGAAGGCTCCCTTTTCATTAGCCACTACCCCAATTGTAAGTTTATGATTCGATTGAACTTTGAAAAAAAAAAAATGGTCGATCATATTAGAGGGTGACCCGAAGGCTCCCTTTTCATTAGCCACTACCCCAATTGTAAGTTTATGATTTGATTGAACTTTGAAAAAAAAAAAATGGTCGATCATATTAGAGGGTGACCCGAAGGCTCCCTTTTCATTAGCCACTACCCCAATTGTAAGTTTATGATTCGATTGAACTTTGAAAAAAAAAAAATGGTCGATCATATTAGAGGGTGACCTGAAGGCTCCCTTTTCATTAGCCACTACCCCAATTGTAAGTTTATGATTCGATTGAACTTTGAAAAAAAAAAATGGTCGATCATATTAGAGGGTGACCCGAAGTCTCCCTTTTCATTAGCCACTACCCCAATTGTAAGTTTATGATTCGATTGAACTTTGAAAAAAAAAAAATGGTCGATCATATTAGAGGGTGACCCGAAGGCTCCCTTTTCATTAGCCACTACCCCAATTGTAAGTTTATGATTCGATTGAACTTTGAAAAAAAAAAAATGGTCGATCATATTAGAGGGTGACCCGAAGGCTCCCTTTTCATTAGCCACTACCCCAATTGTAAGTTTATGATTCGATTGAACTTTGAAAAAAATAATGGTCTATCATATTAGAGGGTGACCCGAAGGCTCCCTTTTCATTAGCCACTACCCCAATTGTAAGTTTATGATTCGATCGAACTTTGAAAAAAATAATGGTCTATCATATTAGAGGGTGACCCGAAGGCTCTCTTTTCATTAGCCACTACCCCAATTGTAAGTTTATGATTCGATCGAACTTTGAAAAAAAAAATGGTCGATCATATTAGAGGGTGACCCGAAGGCTCTCTTTTCATTAGCCACTACCCCAATTGTAAGTTTATGATTCGATTGAACTTTGAAAAAAAAAAAATGGTCGATCATATTAGAGGGTGACCCGAAGGCTCCCTTTTCATTAGCCACTACCCCAATTGTAAGTTTATGATTCGATTGAACTTTGAAAAAAAAAAATGGTTGATCATATTAGAGGGTGACCCGAAGGCTCCCTTTTCATTAGCCACTACCCCAATTGTAAGTTTATGATTCGATCGAACTTTGAAAAAAATAATGGTCTATCATATTAGAGGGTGACCCAAAGGCTCCCTTTTCATTAGCCACTACCCCAATTGTAAGTTTATGATTCGATTGAACTTAGAAAAAAAAAAAATGGTCGATCATATTAGAGGGTGACCCGAAGGCTCCCTTTTCATTAGCCACTACCCCAATTGTAAGTTTATGATTCGATCGAACTTTGAAAAAAATAATGGTCTATCATATTAGAGGGTGACCCGAAGGCTCCCTTTTCATTAGCCACTACCCCAATTGTAAGTTTATGATTCGATTGAACTTTGAAAAAAAAAAAATGATCGATCATATTAGAGGGTGACCCGAAGGCTCCCTTTTCATTAGCCACTACCCCAATTGTAAGTTTATGATTCGATTGAACTTTGAAAAAAAAATAATGGTCGATCATATTAGAGGGTGACCCGAAGGCTCCCTTTTCATTAGCCACTACCCCAATTGTAAGTTTATGATTCGATTGAACTTTGAAAAAAAAAAAATGGTCGATCATATTAGAGGGTGACCCGAAGGCTCCCTTTTCATTAGCCACTACCCCAATTGTAAGTTTATGATTCGATTGAACTTTGAAAAAAATAATGGTCTATCATATTAGAGGGTGACCCGAAGGCTCCCTTTTCATTAGCCACTACCCCAATTGTAAGTTTATGATTCGATTGAACTTTGAAAAAAAAAAAATGATCGATCATATTAGAGGGTGACCCGAAGGCTCCCTTTTCATTAGCCACTACCCCAATTGTAAGTTTATGATTCGATTGAACTTTGAAAAAAAAATAATGGTCGATCATATTAGAGGGTGACCCGAAGGCTCCCTTTTCATTAGCCACTACCCCAATTGTAAGTTTATGATTCGATTGAACTTTGAAAAAAAAAAAATGATCGATCATATTAGAGGGTGACCCGAAGGCTCCCTTTTCATTAGCCACTACCCCAATTGTAAGTTTATGATTCGATTGAAATTTGAAAAAAATAATGGTCTATCATATTAGAGGGTGACCCGAAGGCTCCCTTTTCATTAGCCACTACCCCAATTGTAAGTTTATGATTCGATTGAACTTTGAAAAAAAAAAAATGATCGATCATATTAGAGGGTGACCCGAAGGCTCCCTTTTCATTAGCCACTACCCCAATTGTAAGTTTATGATTCGATTGAACTTTGAAAAAAAAATAATGGTCGATCATATTAGAGGGTGACCCGAAGGCTCCCTTTTCATTAGCCACTACCCCAATTGTAAGTTTATGATTCGATTGAACTTTGAAAAAAAAATAATGGTCGATCATATTAGAGGGTGACCCGAAGGCTCCCTTTTCATTAGCCACTACCCCAATTGTAAGTTTATGATTCGATTGAACTTTGAAAAAAAAAAAATGGTCGATCATATTAGAGGGTGACCCGAAGGCTCCCTTTTCATTAGCCACTACCCCAATTGTAAGTTTATGATTCGATTGAACTTTGAAAAAAAAATAATGGTCGATCATATTAGAGGGTGACCCGAAGGCTCCCTTTTCATTAGCCACTACCCCAATTGTAAGTTTATGATTCGATTGAACTTTGAAAAAAAAAAATGGTCGATCATATTAGAGGGTGACCCGAAGGCTCCCTTTTCATTAGCCACTACCCCAATTGTAAGTTTATGATTCGATTGAACTTTGAAAAAAAAAAAATGGTCGATCATATTAGAAGGTGACCCGAAGGCTCCCTTTTCATTAGCCACTACCCCAATTGTAAGTTTATGATTCGATTGAACTTTGAAAAAAAAAAAATGGTCGATCATATTAGAGGGTGACCCGAAGGCTCCCTTTTCATTAGCCACTACCCCAATTGTAAGTTTATGATTCGATTGAACTTTGAAAAAAAAAAATGGTCGATCATATTAGAGGGTGACCCGAAGGCTCCCTTTTCATTAGCCACTACCCCAATTGTAAGTTTATGATTCGATTGAACTTTGAAAAAAAAATAATGGTCGATCATATTAGAGGGTGACCCGAAGGCTCCCTTTTCATTAGCCACTACCCCAATTGTAAGTTTATGATTCGATTGAACTTTGAAAAAAAAAAAATGGTCGATCATATTAGAGGGTGACCCGAAGGCTCCCTTTTCATTAGCCACTACCCCAATTGTAAGTTTATGATTCGATTGAACTTTGAAAAAAAAATAATGGTCGATCATATTAGAGGGTGACCCGAAGGCTCCCTTTTCATTAGCCACTACCCCAATTGTAAGTTTATGATTCGATTGAACTTTGAAAAAAAAAAATGGTCGATCATATTAGAGGGTGACCCGAAGGCTCCCTTTTCATTAGCCACTACCCCAATTGTAAGTTTATGATTCGATTGAACTTTGAAAAAAAAAAAATGGTCGATCATATTAGAGGGTGACCCGAAGGCTCCCTTTTCATTAGCCACTACCCCAATTGTAAGTTTATGATTCGATTGAACTTTGAAAAAAAAAAATGGTCGATCATATTAGAGGGTGACCACCCGAAGGCTCCCTTTTCATTAGCCACTACCCCAATTGTAAGTTTATGATTCGATTGAACTTTGAAAAAAAAAAAATGGTCGATCATATTAGAGGGTGACCCGAAGGCTCCCTTTTCATTAGCCACTACCCCAATTGTAAGTTTATGATTCGATTGAACTTTGAAAAAAAAAAATGGTCGATCATATTAGAGGGTGACCACCCGAAGGCTCCCTTTTCATTAGCCACTACCCTAATTGTAAGTTTATGATTCGATTGAACTTTGAAAAAAAAAAAATGGTCGATCATATTAGAGGGTGACCCGAAGGCTCCCTTTTCATTAGCCACTACCCCAATTGTAAGTTTATGATTCGATTGAACTTTGAAAAAAAAAAATGGTCGATCATATTAGAGGGTGACCACCCGAAGGCTCCCTTTTCATTAGCCACTACCCCAATTGTAAGTTTATGATTCGATTGAACTTTGAAAAAAAAAAAATGGTCGATCATATTAGAGGGTGACCCGAAGGCTCCCTTTTCATTAGCCACTACCCCAATTGTAAGTTTATGATTTGATTGAACTTTGAAAAAAAAAAATGGTCGATCATATTAGAGGGTGACCACCCGAAGGCTCCCTTTTCATTAGCCACTACCCCAATTGTAAGTTTATGATTCGATTGAACTTTGAAAAAAAAAAAATGGTCGATCATATTAGAGGGTGACCCGAAGACTCCCTTTTCATTAGCCACTACCCCAATTGTAAGTTTATGATTCGATTGAACTTTGAAAAAAAAAAATGGTCGATCATATTAGAGGGTGACCACCCGAAGGCTCCCTTTTCATTAGCCACTACCCCAATTGTAAGTTTATGATTCGATTGAACTTTGAAAAAAAAAAAATGGTCGATCATATTAGAGGGTGACCCGAAGGCTCCCTTTTCATTAGCCACTACCCCAATTGTAAGTTTATGATTCGATTGAACTTTGAAAAAAAAAAATGGTCGATCATATTAGAGGGTGACCCGAAGGCTCCCTTTTCATTAGCCACTACCCCAATTGTAAGTTTATGATTCGATTGAACTTTGAAAAAAAAAAAATGGTCGATCATATTAGAGGGTGACCTGAAGGCTCCCTTTTCATTAGCCACTACCCCAATTGTAAGTTTATGATTCGATTGAACTTTGAAAAAAAAAAAATGGTCGATCATATTAGAGGGTGACCCGAAGGCTCCCTTTTCATTAGCCACTACCCCAATTGTAAGTTTATGATTCGATTGAACTTTGAAAAAAAAAAAATGGTCGATCATATTAGAGGGTGACCTGAAGGCTCCCTTTTCATTAGCCACTACCCCAATTGTAAGTTTATGATTCGATTGAACTTTGAAAAAAAAAAAAATGGTCGATCATATTAGAGGGTGACCCGAAGGCTCCCTTTTCATTAGCCACTACCCCAATTGTAAGTTTATGATTCGATTGAACTTTGAAAAAAAAAAAAATGGTCGATCATATTAGAGGGTGACCCGAAGGCTCCCTTTTCATTAGCCACTACCCCAATTGTAAGTTTATGATTCGATTGAACTTTGAAAAAAAAAAAAATGGTCGATCATAGTAGAGGGTGACCCGAAGGCTCCCTTTTCATTAGCCACTACCCCAATTGTAAGTTTATGATTCGATTGAACTTTGAAAAAAAAAAATAGTCGATCATATTAGAGGGTGACCCGAAGGCTCTCTTTTCATTAGCCACTACCCCAATTGTAAGTTTATGATTCGATCGAACTTTGAAAAAAAAAATGGTCGATCATATTAGAGGGTGACCCGAAGGCTCCCTTTTCATTAGCCACTACCCCAATTGTAAGTTTATGATTCGATTGAACTTTGAAAAAAAAAAATGGTCGATCATATTAGAGGGTGACCCGAAGGCTCTCTTTTCATTAGCCACTACCCCAATTGTAAGTTTATGATTCGATCGAACTTTGAAAAAAAAAATGGTCGATCATAGTAGAGAGTGACCCGAAGGCTCCCTTTTCATTAGCCACTACCCCAATTGTAAGTTTATAATTCGATTGAACTTTGAAAAAAAAAAAAATGGTCGATCATATTAGAGGGTGGCCCGAAGGCTCCCTTTTCATTAGCCACTACCCCAATTGTAAGTTTATGATTCGATTGAACTTTGAAAAAAAAAAAAATGGTCGATCATATTAGAGGGTGACCCGAAGGCTCCCTTTTCATTAGCCACTACCCCAATTGTAAGTTTATGATTCGATCGAACTTCGAAAAAAATAATGGTCTATCATATTAGAGGGTGACCCGAAGGCTCCCTTTTCATTAGCCACTACCCCAATTGTAAGTTTATGATTCGATTGAACTTTGAAAAAAAAAAATGGTCGATCATATTAGAGGGTGACCCGAAGGCTCCCTTTTCATTAGCCACTACCCCAATTGTAAGTTTATGATTCGATTGAACTTTGAAAAAAAAAAAATGGTCGATCATATTAGAGGGTGACCCGAAGGCTCCCTTTTCATTAGCCACTACCCCAATTGTAAGTTTATGATTCGATCGAACTTTAAAAAAAAAAAAATGGTCGATCATATTAGAGGGTGACCCGAAGGCTCCCTTTTCATTAGCCACTACCCCAATTGTAAGTTTATGATTCGATTGAACTTTGAAAAAAAAAAATGGTCGATCATATTAGAGGGTGACCCGAAGGCTCCCTTTTCATTAGCCACTACCCCAATTGTAAGTTTATGATTCGATTGAACTTTTAAAAAAAAAAAAATGGTCGATCATATTAGAGGGTGACCCGAAGGCTCCCTTTTCATTAGCCACTACCCCAATTGTAAGTTTATGATTCGATTGAACTTTTAAAAAAAAAAAAATGGTCGATCATATTAGAGGGTGACCCGAAGGCTCCCTTTTCATTAGCCACTACCCCAATTGTAAGTTTATGATTCGATTGAACTTTAAAAAAAAAAAAATGGTCGATCATATTAGAGGGTGACCCGAAGGCTCCCTTTTCATTAGCCACTACCCCAATTGTAAGTTTATGATTCGATTGAACTTTGAAAAAAAAAAAATGGTCGATCATATTAGAGGGTGACCCGAAGGCTCCCTTTTCATTAGCCACTACCCCAATTGTAAGTTTATGATTCGATCGAACTTTAAAAAAAAAAAAATGGTCGATCATATTAGAGGGTGACCCGAAGGCTCCCTTTTCATTAGCCACTACCCCAATTGTAAGTTTATGATTCGATTGAACTTTGAAAAAAAAAAATGGTCGATCATATTAGAGGGTGACCCGAAGGCTCCCTTTTCATTAGCCACTACCCCAATTGTAAGTTTATGATTCGATTGAACTTTGAAAAAAAAAAAAATGGTCGATCATATTAGAGGGTGACCCGAAGGCTCCCTTTTCATTAGCCACTACCCCAATTGTAAGTTTATGATTCGATTGAACTTTTAAAAAAAAAAAAATGGTCGATCATATTAGAGGGTGACCCGAAGGCTCCCTTTTCATTAGCCACTACCCCAATTGTAAGTTTATGATTCGATTGAACTTTAAAAAAAAAAAAATGGTCGATCATATTAGAGGGTGACCCGAAGGCTCTCTTTTCATTAGCCACTACCCCAATTGTAAGTTTATGATTCGATTGAACTTTAAAAAAAAAAAAATGGTCGATCATATTAGAGGGTGACCCGAAGGCTCCCTTTTCATTAGCCACTACCCCAATTGTAAGTTTATGATTCGATTGAACTTTGAAAAAAAAAAATGGTCGATCATATTAGAGGGTGACCCGAAGGCTCCCTTTTCATTAGCCACTACCCCAATTGTAAGTTTATGATTCGATTGAACTTTGAAAAAAAAAAAAATGGTCGATCATATTAGAGGGTGACCCGAAGGCTCTCTTTTCATTAGCCACTACCCCAATTGTAAGTTTATGATTCGATTGAACTTTGAAAAAAAAAAAAATGGTCGATCATATTAGAGGGTGACCCGAAGGCTCCCTTTTCATTAGCCACTACCCCAATTGTAAGTTTATGATTCGATTGAACTTTGAAAAAAAAAAAAATGGTCGATCATATTAGAGGGTGACCCGAAGGCTCTCTTTTCATTAGCCACTACCCCAATTGTAAGTTTATGATTCGATTGAACTTTGAAAAAAAAAAAAATGGTCGATCATATTAGAGGGTGACCCGAAGGCTCCCTTTTCATTAGCCACTACCCCAATTGTAAGTTTATGATTCGATTGAACTTTGAAAAAAAAAAAAATGGTCGATCATATTAGAGGGTGACCCGAAGGCTCTCTTTTCATTAGCCACTACCCCAATTGTAAGTTTATGATTCGATTGAACTTTGAAAAAAAAAAAAATGGTCGATCATATTAGAGGGTGACCCGAAGGCTCCCTTTTCATTAGCCACTACCCCAATTGTAAGTTTATGATTCGATTGAACTTTGAAAAAAAAAAAAATGGTCGATCATATTAGAGGGTGACCCGAAGGCTCTCTTTTCATTAGCCACTACCCCAATTGTAAGTTTATGATTCGATTGAACTTTGAAAAAAAAAAAAATGGTCGATCATATTAGAGGGTGACCCGAAGGCTCTCTTTTCATTAGCCACTACCCCAATTGTAAGTTTATGATTCGATTGAACTTTGAAAAAAAAAAAAATGGTCGATCATATTAGAGGGTGACCCGAAGGCTCCCTTTTCATTAGCCACTACCCCAATTGTAAGTTTATGATTCGATTGAACTTTGAAAAAAAAAAAATGGTCGATCATATTAGAGGGTGACCCGAAGGCTCCCTTTTCATAAGCTACTTCACCAAAGTGTACGGGAAGGTGTCCCTCTTTTGCGAGGATCACTCCACTTACTCTTGATCTTATAATGCTGAGCATTTAGCAAGGGAGCATCAAGCACCATTTTAAAAAGATTTGGTATGACTTGACCGAGGATTGAACCCTGGTCTCCTGGCCCATTAGCAAACACTCTAACCATTATGCCAAGTGGACCAGTCAGTCATTTTTACTGAAAACTGGCCTGGTACTACCAGACTAGGTTGTCTGAAGATACTGGTTTCCTGACCCAAAATGCACCAAACATTGATGTTGTTGTTTTTTTTCCTTTCCCTTTGCAAAACTCAATCATATTCTGCAAAGCCAAAAACAAAAACTTTCCTCTACAAAAGAACCAAACTAAACACCATGAATAAATATTTGAAGATATAAAGAACGTGAAGCATAAAATCTTTTACCAAAAAGGCAGGATTCTGCATTTAATAACCCGAAAAGGGTTGATATGCCGTAAAACAAAACAACCAAACACTGGGATTTGTTTTTTTTTTATTTATTTAATAAACTAGGATGTAAGCAGAATGGTCTTTTTTTTATTTTTTTATTTTGTAATTGAAATGAATGGACACCTAGTTGTCGAAATTATTAATTTTTATCTAAAAACAAATTCTGAAACGGAGAGTCCTTGATTGATATTGCTTCTTGTTTTTAGGACCCTCGAGTTCTTGATGCAATGCTCCCTTACATGGTCTCTCATTATGGAAACCCTCACTCTCGAACGCACGCCTACGGATGGACAAGTGAAGAAGCAATGGAACACGCCAGACAGGTACAAAAACCAATCGCATCTTTTCTTCTCGCATCTTTCTAACTTATCAAAGTTTATTAAATGTGTCTGCAAAAAAATGTTGGTGCTTGTACAGTTTAGTGGATACTTTAAATAAAACAAACTGAGGAATATCTGTTTGATGTATGTACCTGTCATGACCTGAATATATCCTATACCAAAAATCACGTAAATTAATCAAGTAGTTTTTTTTTTATAAAAGAAAATTAAATTTTAACGAATAACGTGGAAATATGTCCTCCATTACGGCTTATTATGAATTTCGGTTATCTCCCTTGAATATCACTTGAATAAGTCGTAATGGAGGACGTATTTCCACGTTATTCGATGAAATCAGTTTTTCTTTTATGAAATAAAAACTGCTTGATTAATTTACGTGCTTTTTAGTATAGGATATATTCAGCCCATGACAGGTACGTACATCAAACAGATATTCATCAGTTTGTTTTATTTAAAATATCCGCTGAACTGTAAAAGCACCATAAATGGTACCAAATACACTAGGTAACAAATAAATGTTACCAAAGGCAAGATAAGTTACTCTTCTACCTACCTAGATAAGTTTATTTGTGTTTTAACTTATTTTAAAGCATTTTTTAGTTCGATTTAAAATTAGTGTCTCCATTACGAGTTATTCAAGTGATATTCAAGGGAGATAATTTATGTAGGGGTGCACCAGTGCCGCACACTCATCGGGACACATTCCATTAAAGTAGTTATAAATTAAAACCTCGCGATTTCTGGAAAATCTATAATAGTTTTGTGAATAATGGGCAATCAACAATTTCCCCCGCTATCCGACCACCATGATATCGCCTGCACAGCATCTGATAAGGCTGAATTGCTTGCCCAGCGGTTCGCCTTGAACTCCACCTTGGACTCCACTAATCACTCCCTTCCAAACTTTCCACTGCAGACTGAAGCCACACTCGACGATCTGGTCATCACCACTTACCAAATTTGGGATATCATAAAAAACCCTTGACACCTCCAAAGCGTGTGCGCCTGATCTTATCCCTGCTATAGTCTTAAAGAAATACTCTGCTGTCTTCTCTAAACTCTACAACAAATGCCTTGCCGAATCTTGCTTCCCTGGTAGTTGGAAAATAGCCTCTGTGGTACCAGTGTTCAAGAATTCTGGTGAAAGAACTGACCCATAAAATTATCGCCCTATTAGTCTCCTCCCGCTTTTCACTAAATAAAGTCTTTGAATCCTTAATCAATCTAGCGATAGTCCACCACCTCATTAATGCTAAACTTCTTTCTGATCATCAGTATGGATTTAGGCAAGTAAAGTTTACTGCGGATATCCTAATGGTCATCTCTGAACGCATATATCATACACTGAACAAGGCAGTTGAAGCTAGGGTGGTAGCGCTTGATATATCCAAAGCCTTTGACAAGGTGTGGCATAAAGGGCTTCTGATAAGAATTAATTTGTCTGGTATTACTGGATGAATATTTAATATGAGATCCTTCCTAACCAAAAGAAAGATCCAGGTTGTCTTCGATGGTCGTTCATCCAAACAGCATGACATAAATGCAGGTGTACCCCCAAGGATCGATCCTTGAGATCTTTACTGTTCCTGATTTTTATAAACAACCCCCCTGATGGCATTGTGTCTGAGATGGATATATTTGCTGATGACACTACGCTTTACTCTTGCCATGTGGGCAAAACGGATGCGCACACATCCGAGGCAATGGCTGAATCCTTAGAAAGTTACTTCCAGTCTGTAGTGGAATGGGGGTCATAAATGGATGGTAACATTTAATGCTGCTAAGACAAAGCTCCTTTCCTTCAACAACTACAATCATTAATCAATCTAGCGATAGTCCACCACCTCGTTAATGCTAAACTTCTTTCTGACCAATAGTATGGATTTAGACAAGTCCGTTCTGCTGCGGATATATTTTGGCCTTTTGGCTAAGATCAAAGTGTAGTATCTGTTCCGATGGATACTGCACCCCATAGACTGGTATTGTCTTGGCCTTCGGGGCTTGATTTACGCCAGTCTATGGGTCTGTTCTGTGCAGTTCTAAGAGGTCCACCCTCCCAGGCTTCGCCTCCCCTCTTTGGGGAGGAGTAAGTTTATTGCTTACTGCCCGAGGCACCCCTACCGGGGAATGCCGACGGGGCTGCCCAGGCAATTTTTAAACCCCACTTTCCCGACCCGACCTTGAGTCACATCTTACTTGTGGGAGTAAGATAAAATCTGGCCTTGTGCCTAACTCCTGGAGAGGAGTAAATCAATACTTACAGACATCTCATAATGCGTTTACTGTACACTGGATAAAACTGGTGACGCTAGGGCAGTAGTGCTTGATATGTCCAAGGCTTTTGACCTGTTCGTGCATGATGGTCTTCTTATAAAAATTTATTTCTACGATATTAGAGTTAGGTTTATGAAAATTAATTTCTATGGTATTATTGGACAAGTATTTAATATAATCAAATCCTTTTTAGCCAAAAGAAAGATTCAAGTTGTTCTAGATGGTCAAACATCTAAACAACATGATATTAATGCGGGTGTGCCCTAGCGGTCAATCCTTGGACCGTCATTATTCCTCATCTTTATAATCGACCTCCCTGATGAAATTGTGTTCGAGATGGGTATATTTGCTGACAACACCACCACGCTCTATTCCCGACATGTGGGTAAACAAACACATGCATATCCAAGGCAATGACTGAATCCTTAGAAAATGACCTCCAGTCTGTAGTGGAATGGGGGACATAAATTGTTGGTAACATTTAATGCTACTAAGACAAAGCTTCTTTCCTTCAACAACCTTTTAAACTACTGATTGTCATGGCTAGTAGCACCCTACCCGAGAGTTCATCATTCAAACTACTCGGCCTAACATTCACAGATAACATGAATAAATTGGAACAAATACATAGGAGACCTTGCCAATGCTGCTGCAAAGAAGGTGGGCTCCCTTTACCGGGCTAGAAAACTTCTCATCCCTGCTAGTATCCTATATCTCTACTAAACCACCATTCACCCATGCATGGAGTATTGTTGTCACATCTCGGCTAGTGCACCAACCACTAGTCTCTCCCTCTTGGACAGGATCACAAAAAAAAAACTCTAATCCGATAGGTCCCACGCTATCTAACAAGCTCCAGTCCCTGTCCCATCGTCGCAATGTTGCATCCGTGTGCTTTTTTATTTTTTTTATTACAAGTACTTTTACGGAATTTTCTCCGATGAACTTGCTGCACCTGTGCCCCTCAATATAAGTATCCCCCGACAAATCCGACAAGCAGCAAAATCACGCCCCTTCACTGTAAAGGTCCCCAAATTCTGGAAGGTTTTCTACTCTAATAGCTTCCTCAAACAACTTGTCTGGTGCTACCAGATCAGACTGTCTAGAGACACCGGCTTCCTGACCTAAAATGCACCAAACATTGATGTTATTGTTTTTTTATCCTTTCCCAATGCAAAACTAAATCATGTTCTGAAAAACTAATAATAAAAACAACAATTTTCCTCTACAAAAAACAAACAAAAAACAAACAAAAAACAAACACCATAAATCAATATTTGAAGTTATAAAAAACTTTTACACAAATGACCGGATTCGGCATTAACTAACACCAAAAAAGGGTTGATATGCCGTAAAACAAAACAACCAAACATCAAACTACTTGCCTTTTGGAATTTAAATGTAATGTAAACAAACATCCGGCTACACAACTCCCCACTTAGGGTGCCCCTATAAATCTGGCCCTTAATTCAAAGTAGCCCCTTACATCTAATAGGTCCCACACTCTCTACCAAGCTCCAACCCCTGTCCCATCACCACAATGGAATGTGTACCAATGAACTTACTGCACGTGTTCCTCTCAACGTAAATATGCCCGATCAACCCGACAATCAGCAAAATCCCACCTCTTCACTGTATCGGACACCATATGCTGGAAGGCTTTCTACTCAAACAGCTTCTTTCCTCAAATGTTTAGCCTTTGAAATTCCTTTCCTTCTCCCCTGACTGTACCAACATGCAGAAATTGTAATGTAATGTGAACAAGCATCTCGCTACACGACTCTCCACTTAGGATGCCCCCTTTAAATCTGGCCCCTAATTCACAGTAGCCTCTTTATGTCTCGGTGGCAGTGTGCCCCTTATTAGGGATGGATTAAAGTTTTTAAAAAAAAAAATCAAAAAATCATAGAATTTGTATTTATTTTATTGTTTTCTTATTAGGGATGGATTGAAGTAAAAAAAAATTTAAAAAAAAAAAAATTTTTTTTTAATTAAAAAAATCATAGAATTTGTATTTATTTTATTGTTTTCTTATTAGGGATAGATTGAAGTAAAAAAAAAAAAAAAAAAAAATTTTTTTTTTAATTAAAAAAATCATAGAATTTGTATTTATTTTATTGTTTTCTTATTAGGGATGGATTGAAGTAAAAAAAAAAAAAAAAAAAAATTTTTTTAATTAAAAAAATCATAGAATTTGTATTTATTTTATTGTTTTCTTATTAGGGATGGATTGAAGTAAAAAAAAAAAAAAAAAAAAAAAAAAAAAAAAATTTTTTTTAATTAAAAAAAATCATAGAATTTGTATTTATTTTATTGTTTTCTTATTGTAGTAAAAAAAAAAATTTTTTTTTTTAATTAAAAAAATCATAGAATTTGTATTTATTTTATTGTTTTCTTCTTTCTCTGCAGCAAGTGGCCTCTTTGATCGGAGCCGATGCTAAAGAAATTATCTTCACCAGCGGTGCGACAGAGTCAAACAACATTGCCGTGAAGGGTGTTGCTCGATTTTATAAATCAAGAAAGAAGCATATCATCACGACACAAACAGTAAGTGATGCACCTGATGATTCATTTCGGATACCTCGTTAGGCATATATCGTGTCGGTAATAATTGTACTTGTCCCTCCCTCAGCTAACCCTAACCCGACTGCCAAAAAACATTTTTGACAAAGGCCAAGATATGACATTTTTTTCTTTACTTTAATTTGTCGTAAACACCCTATATATGGCTCAGAAAAGAAAAAAAAAAATGATGTAGATTTGAAAAATTGGGTATATGTTACGACGCTCAGCAGAGGCGCGAACGGGGTCCAAAAAAAGAACGAGAAAGGGTTTAAAAACATAAATTTGCAACAAGTGAAGTTGACCTACGACGAGAATAGATATTTTTCTACTTACCTATGTAATTTGTTTTTATTTTTACCTATTATAAATGGGTTTTCATTAGATGTAAAAAAAAAAATTTCTTGTTTTTTTTCCCACCGTTTTCACAAAAATCAATATGGCCGCTCCTAGTGCATTCGTTAGTAACCCCCCCCCCCCCCAAATCGGCCATGTTTTTTTCCCCAAGTTGCGGTGACAAAACTATTGATTTCTAATAAATAGCACTTCAAACGGGTTTAAAATACAAACAAATAGCACATGCAAGTTTGAAACTAACTTTTACAGCTTACAGTTACTTTTATTTGTTGTATATTTGTTTTTTTAGCGTTTTTACTCTGCTGAGTCTCGTAAAAGATGCCCGAAAAATTTATTTTTTAATGTTGATTTTATTTATATTATTTATTTTGTATCTTTTTAATTCCAGGAACACAAGTGTGTACTTGATTCCTGCCGAATTCTTGAGATGGAAGGATTTGAAGTGACTTATCTTCCCGTACAAACAAATGGTTTGGTCGATTTGGAAGTAAGTTTTTTTTTTTTTCTTCCTATTAATTAAACAATTTTTTTTTTTTTTTCACTATATTCTTTTTTTTTTATATTACAAAGTTTTTTTTTGTCATTAACCTGTCTGTTAATCTATTATATATATTGTTTTTCTGTGTGTCCAGCTAAAAAGTTGAAAACTACACACGACACACCTACAAAGCTGATATATCCTTTTTCACCATTGCCTCGGACAAAATATAGGCACATTTTATTTTTTATTTTATAAAGTAGTAATTTGTCAATAATTTTTCTCCAGAAAGCGAGAGGGGGGGGGGGGGGTAGAGAGAGAAGATTAAAAAGAAAGTGTTACACTTTTTAACTCTGATATTTTATTGTCCATGCTCTGGGCAATGCCAAGTGACCATGCTAGTTTCTCATAAAACAATTAACACTAGATATAAATTGCTATTAATTTCAACTATGGAAATGCATTTGTAAGGATAGTTTAGGTATGCAAGTTTTTGAAAAACCGAACCCTCAATTTTTTTTTGTTTTTTTAAAAATTGTTTTTCATGCCATTAAAAAAATATCTGTTCCCTTCTTACCGTTAAAATGTATCTATTTTTAAGATACCATTAAAATATTTCTTTTTATTTCTCTCCTCGTACCATTAAAATATTTATTTTTATTTCTCTCCTCGTACTATTAAAATATTTATTTTTATTTCTCTCCTCGTACCATTAAAATATTTCTTTTTATTTCTCTCCTTGTACCATTAAAATATTTCTTTTTATTTCTCTCCTCGTACCATTAAAATATTTCTTTTTATTTCTCTCCTTGTAGCATTAAAATATTTATTTTTATTTCTCTCCTCGTACCATTAAAATATTTTTTTTTATTTCTCTCCTCGTACCATTAAAATATTTCTTTTTATTTCTCTCCTCGTACCATTAAAATATTTCTTTTTATTTCTCTCCTCGTACCATTAAAATATTTCTTTTTATTTCTCTCCTCGTACCATTAAAATATTTCTTTTTATTTCTCTCCTCGTACCATTAAAATATTTCTTTTTATTTCTCTCCTCGTACCATTAAAATATTTATTTTTATTTCTCTCCTCGTACCATTAAAATATTTATTTTTATTTCTCTCCTCGTACCATTAAAATATTTCTTTTTATTTCTCTCCTCGTACCATTAAAATATTTATTTTTATTTCTCTCCTCGTACCATTAAAATATTTATTTTTATTTCTCTCCTCGTACCATTAAAATATTTATTTTTATTTCTCTCCTCGTACCATTAAAATATTTCTTTTTATTTCTCTCCTCGTACCATTAAAATATTTCTTTTTATTTCTCTCCTCGTACCATTAAAATATTTATTTTTATTTCTCTCCTCGTACCATTAAAATATTTATTTTTATTTCTCTCCTCGTACCATTAAAATATTTCTTTTTATTTCTCTCCTCGTACCATTAAAATATTTCTTTTTATTTCTCTCCTCGTACCATTAAAATATTTCTTTTTATTTCTCTCCTCGTACCATTAAAATATTTCTTTTTATTTCTCTCCTCGTACCATTAAAATATTTCTTTTTATTTCTCTCCTCGTACCATTAAAATATTTCTTTTTATTTCTCTCCTCGTACCATTAAAATATTTCTTTTTATTTCTCTCCTCGTACCATTAAAATATTTCTTTTTATTTCTCTCCTCGTACCATTAAAATATTTCTTTTTATTTCTCTCCTCGTACCATTAAAATATTTCTTTTTATTTCTCTCCTCGTACCATTAAAATATTTCTTTTTATTTCTCTCCTCGTACCATTAAAATATTTCTTTTTATTTCTCTCCTCGTACCATTAAAATATTTCTTTTTATTTCTCTCCTCGTACCATTAAAATATTTCTTTTTATTTCTCTCCTCGTACCATTAAAATATTTATTTTTATTTCTCTCCTCGTACCATTAAAATATTTATTTTTATTTCTCTCCTCGTACCATTAAAATATTTATTTTTATTTCTCTCCTCGTACCATTAAAATATTTCTTTTTATTTCTCTCCTCGTACCATTAAAATATTTCTTTTTATTTCTCTCCTCGTACCATTAAAATATTTATTTTTATTTCTCTCCTCGTACCATTAAAATATTTATTTTTATTTCTCTCCTCGTACCATTAAAATATTTCTTTTTATTTCTCTCCTCGTACCATTAAAATATTTCTTTTTATTTCTCTCCTCGTACCATTAAAATATTTCTTTTTATTTCTCTCCTCGTACCATTAAAATATTTCTTTTTATTTCTCTCCTCGTACCATTAAAATATTTCTTTTTATTTCTCTCCTCGTACCATTAAAATATTTCTTTTTATTTCTCTCCTCGTACCATTAAAATATTTCTTTTTATTTCTCTCCTCGTACCATTAAAATATTTCTTTTTATTTCTCTCCTCGTACCATTAAAATATTTCTTTTTATTTCTCTCCTCGTACCATTAAAATATTTCTTTTTATTTCTCTCCTCGTACCATTAAAATATTTCTTTTTATTTCTCTCCTCGTACTATTAAAATATTTCTTTTTATTTCTCTCCTCGTACCATTAAAAGGGTTTCGTTTTTATCCTCCTACCTAAAATGTTTCCTTTTTTGCACATACCATTAAAAGCATGTCTATTTCCTTCATACTATTAAAATGTATCGATTTAAAAAAAAAAAATATCATTAAACTGTTTCTTTGTTTTTCTCTCATATGATTAAAAATGTTTCGTTTTATATATATATATACAGGGTGGGCAAAAATAAGGGTCCTATTTTTAAAAATTCATAACTTTTTTATTTATTGATTTAAAAAAAAATTTTTTTTAAGAATAAGTAAAGGACCCCTTCCGAAGCAAGCATGAGCCGTATTAGCCCTAAGGAACGTACCCTCATTTAGAAAACATTATTTTTGCTTAAAAAACTCAAAACAGTGTAAAAAACAATACTTTAGTTTTTGTAAGTTTTAAGAAGTGTTTTTCGGCTAAAATTTGTTTTATTTATTTAAAAAAATCTCGGAAGGGTCAGTCTACACACACATAAAGTTTGGTGAGTTTAACTTTTATTTTGTGGAAGTTATTCAAATTCAAGTTATTCAAATTTAAAGATAGGACCCTTATTTTGGCCCACCCTGTATATATATATATATATATAAAATTTAAAAGAAATAAACTAAACACACATTAGGGCTGTCCACATTATAAATTATTTCGACCTAGATGTGTCTCATCAGACGCGTACAGAGCCACATTTCGGAACTGAATAATGATTATTCAGTTCTGAAATGTGGCTGTGTACACGTCTGATGAGACCCATCTAGGTCGAAATAATTTATAATGCGGACAGCCCTAATGTGTGTTTAGTTTATATCTTTTAAATGTATTCCTGCTCTGTTAACAAGTATATTGAGCTCTTTTACTCAGATTCCCATCAAAACCATTCAACTCTGCACATATATGTATATATATATATGTGTGTGTGTGTGTGTATATATATATATATATATACACACACACACAATTCAAAAAATTGCAACTTGTTTTTATTTATGTGTATCTTCCACTTTAGCTTCTTGAAAAATCGATGCGACCAGACACATCTTTGGTGTCAATCATGCATGTTAACAATGAAATTGGAGTCAAACAGCCAGTCAAAGAGATCGGTAAGTTCACAAACTGAAATATTAGCAGAATCCCCTTTTTTTTTGGGGGGGGGGGGGGTGTGTGTGAAAAGTAACGAGACTGTTATGGCACCGACGAGTCTGAAATGATCGGATTCGACATTAAATAACCCGAAAAAGGGTTGATATGCCGTAAAACAACCAACCAACGAGTCTGGTCAAATAAAAGAATTGTAACGGTTTGAGTACCCCCCCCCCACACACACACACACATTATTTACCAAGCAGGGTGTCCCAGTTTTTTACACACCCCCCCCCCCCCCCCCACCTCCCACCGTGAGAAAGCTAAAGAGAATTCCCTCTTTACTCTCTGTATCGGTATAGAGAAATAGTATTATTTGGTAACGTGATTATTCCTCCGTCCCATAGATTTGTAAAAGAGAATTCGGTTTGGGTTCAAGCATCGAAGAGGCGAGATGTCTTCCACCAAGTTTACGACTGCGAAAATAGAACCAGTTTTTTACTCCGTGTCGATTCGTTTTTACCATTTTTATTAACACTTATATTTGTGTTTCATCAGTGACCAAAATTCAAGTAATGAGTAATGTCTTCAAAGAGTAATGTCTTCAAAGAGTAGTGCAATGTATTCTGGGAATATAAATAATTATCCTACCTATAGAATTATATTTGACAACTGTTAGAGTCAATTACCAGCGTGGGTATGATTGTTCTCAAAGAGTAATGTCTTCAGAGAGTAATGTTTTCTGAGATCAATGTATTCTAGGAATATAAATAATTACCCTACCTATAGAATTATATTTGACAACTTTATTCGGCATTAAATAACCCACAGATGGTTGATATGCCGTAAAACAAACAAAACCATCCTCGGTCAGTGAAGGACTGAGGCAATTTAAAATTTTGTCCCAATCCAGAGTGCCCCTTTTTGGGGAGTTAGATTTTCCCCACATTAAAAACCGATCTTGTGTCTGACTCTGCCCGCATTGGGAGACAAGTACATAGAATTATATTTGACAACTTTATTCGGCATTAAATAACCCACAGATGATTGATATGCCGTAAAACAAACCAAACCTGCTTCAGACTCCCCCCCCCCCCCCTTTGACCCTCAAAGAGTAATGTCTTTAGAGAGTAATGTTTTCTGAGATCAATGTATTCTAGGAATATAAATAATTACCCTACCTATAGAATTATATTTGACAACTTTATTCGGCATTAAATAACCCATAGATGGTTGATATGCCGTAAAACAAACAAAACCATCCTCGGTCAGTGAAGGACTGAGGCAATTTAAAATTTTGTCCCAATCCAGAGTGCTCCTTTTTGGGGAGTTAGATTTTCCCCACATTAAAAACCGATCTTGTGTCTGACTCTGCCCGCATTGGGAGACAAGTACATAGAATTATATTTGACAACTTTATTCGGCATTAAATAACCCACAGATGATTGATATGCCGTAAAACAAACCAAACCTGCTTCAGACTCCCCCCCCCCTTTGACCCTCAAAGAGTAATGTCTTCAGAGAGTAATGTTTTCTGAGATCAATGTATTCTAGGAATATAAATAATTACCCTACCTATAGAATTATATTTGACAACTTTATTCGGCATTAAATAACCCATAGATGGTTGATATGCCGTAAAACAAACAAAACCATCCTCGGTCAGTGAAGGACTGAGGCAATTTAAAATTTTGTCCCAATCCAGAGTGCCCCTTTTTGGGGAGTTAGATTTTCCCCACATTAAAAACCGATCTTGTGTCTGACTCTGCCCGCATTGGGAGACAAGTACATAGAATTATATTTGACAACTTTATTCGGCATTAAATAACCCACAGATGGCTGATATGCCGTAAAACAAACCAAACCAAACCAAACCAAACCAAACCCATCTATGGATCAGATAGAATCTGTTCTGCATACAAAGATGAAACTGCATCCGGTGATATGATGTACAGGTGAGTGTTGGAGGTGGCTGCAAACTAAGATCGACCATCAGTCAAGACAGCTTGGGGAAAGTTTAGAGAACTTTTCCCAATCCTAACATCCCAATTATTACCAGAGGTAAGGTCTATGATAGCTGTGTAAAAAGCGTGATGTTGTATAGTAGTGAGTGTTGGGCCCTCACTTCACTTGCCCGACTCCAGAGAAATGACAGGTCAATGATTAGGTGAATATGAACCCTAAGCAAGGGGTATATCAGCACATGCAGAGACCTAGGAAGACATGGAAAGGAACGATCAGGCAAGACTGTAAACAGTGGCAAGTGAATAGTTAATCCTCACAATTGTGATCACTTGAGACTTAGCATAAAGGCAGCCAGACAGTGTCGAATCCATTGTCGAAGGGAACATAAACGATAAACCTGGATAGTGAGTGTGATTATAAACATTAAAAAAAACTGTTTTTAGCGATTTTTTTTTTTTTTTTTTTTTTTTTTTTTTTTTTTTTTTTGGTAATTCCTACAAGACTTTTCCAACAAAATGTTAAAAGTTAAGCTTCGTTCTATAAGTGATATGTTGAAATCTTGAGCATTGACAAAAATTTTTTTTAACCTCATTTTAGTTAAAATTTCAAACAATTTTTTTTGTCTCCTGTTCCAGGTGCTCTCTGTAGATCCAAAAAGATCTTTTTCCACACAGATGCTGCTCAAGCCGTTGGCAAAATTCCAGTTGATGTGAATGACCTCAAAATAGATCTAATGTCCATCAGTGCGCACAAAATCTATGGACCAAAAGGTAAAATAAGTCTTTAGTTTTAAAATGCAATAACATTCTGATCTAACTTGTTCTTGAACCGCGTGCCTTCAAGTTGAGCTGACTTGCTCTTGAACCGCGTGCCTTCAAGTTGAGCTGACTTGCTCTTGAACCGCGTGCCTTCAAGTTGAGCTGACTTGCTCTTGAACCGCGTGCCTTCAAGTTGAGCTGACTTGCTCTTGAACCGCGTGCCTTCAAGTTGAGCTGACTTGCTCTTGAACCGCGTGCCTTCAAGTTGAGCTGACTTGCTCTTGAACCGCGTGCCTTCAAGTTGAGCTGACTTGCTCTTGAACCGCGTGCCTTCAAGCTGAGCTGACTTGCTCTTGAACCGCGTGCCTTCAAGCTGAGCTGACTTGCTCTTGAACCGCGTGCCTTCAAGCTGAGCTGACTTGCTCTTGAACCGCGTGCCTTCAAGTTGAGCTGACTTGCTCTTGAACCGCGTGCCTTCAAGTTGAGCTGACTTGCTCTTGAACCGCGTGCCTTCAAGTTGAGCTGACTTGCTCTTGAACCGCGTGCCTTCAAGTTGAGCTGACTTGCTCTTGAACCGCGTGCCTTCAAGT
>OY744551.1:50061823-50064323 GCA_963556195.1 Sepiola atlantica | reverse complement strand
CATCAGAGGTTGGAAGTTATAAGTTGATATGCCGTAAAACCCAATCAATCAATCATGAAGCTCAAGCTTTAACTTATAGACTAGAAAAATACCTGTCCTAAAATGGAAAAGACTACGTCGTCGTAAAAAAAAAAGACTACGTCGTCGTAAAAAAAAAAGACTATGTTGTCGTAAAAAAAAATACTTAGATTACTTCGGAATAATTTAGAAAAAAAAAACTCTGCATCGAACGCAATCATTAAAAGATTTTCTTTTAATAATTAAATATGTTTTTTACTTAGAAAATACAGCCAAGCTATACTTCATTTGAATATTTATTTTATAAACAGACTCTAATAAATTAATATTCTGTAAGATTCATTTGGTAGTAGATTCTCCTATTTTCTTATATATATACGCAATATTTTTCTTGGCATTAATATTATTATTGTTATCAGTCGTAATATGAATTAAAGCGATTCAATAAGGTTTAGAATTCCAAATAATTTCTGTTTGATTATTTTTAAATTCAAATGACAACTTCCGCCTAAGGTGTTTTAATTAAAGCGAGTTAATGAAAAAAAGAAATTAAAATTCCAAATAATTTACGTTTGATCATTTTAAAATTCCAAATTCCAAATAAGTCTATACACAAGTACATTTACATGAATAATTTATTTTAAAAACTAAACTCTGCATCGAACGCAATGACTAACAAAGTTCTCTTTTAATAAATTATTTTCAAAACTAAATCTATTCTGGTGGCAGTGATTATGATAATATCAACCATCATTGCCATGAAAAACAAAAAAAAAGAAAAGCCCGCCCCTCATCTCATCTTTCTAAATTACAAATAAAAAATAGATTTATATATTTTTTAAAATCTTAAGTTTTTTTATTTTCTGCCTGCAATAATAAAAGCGAAAAGAACAAAGTAACTATTTAAAATTACTTAAAATATATAATTATTTTATTTGACCAATCCACGTTCAACGTTTTCGTTATTCATTTCCAGGTTTTAATGGGGAATTCATTTTCATTTTTATGCTTATACAAAATCAAATCCCTTGACTAAAATAACCTTTTTGTTGTTTTTTTCCCTTATTAATAAATGTGACTATGTTCATACGCAGTAAATTTCCTCAACATTAGAATATATCAAATAACACCATGGCAATCTTTTTTTTTTTCCTCCAAATTATTAAAATTTGAAATAAAAATTATTTCTTTGTTTTTCTGTAAAGAAGGCTACATGCTAGATTAATTGCTGCGGGAAGGGCGGGTATTTTTTGCTAGTATAAAGTAAAATAGTTCAGAAACTTTTTTACTTATATTCTTTTTTTCTTTTAGGTTGCGTTAATTTGTCATTTGCATTTGTTGAAGGCGAAAGTTTGCTGATGGCCTTAAAAGATGTTGCCTTGTCCTCAGGAAGGTGAGAGAATTATTTCAAACTAACTTAAACGCAATCCAGAGAGTTGATTTTCATCTCGCTCTTGTTTAATAAACATCATAATCAGTATTCTTAATCTCAATTTTAATTGCTAAATTATTTCAAAACATTTATCAACAAACAATAAAAAATTTTAATTGCTAAATTATTTCAAAACATCGACAAATAAAAAAAAATTTAATTGCTAAATTATTTCAAAACATCGACAAACAAAAAAAAATTTTAATTGCTAAATTATTTCAAAACATCGACAAACAAAAACAAATTTTAGTTGTTAAATTATTTCAAAACATCGACAAATAAAAAAAAATTTTAATTGCTAAATTATTTCAAAACATTTATCGACAAACAAAAACAAATTTTAGTTGTTAAATTATTTCAAAACATTTATCGACAAACAAAAAAAAATTTTAATTGCTAAATTATTTCAAAACATTTAGCGACAAACAAAAACAAATTTTAATTGCTAAATTATTTCAAAACATTTATCGACAAACAAAAACAAATTTTAATTGCTAAATTATTTCAAAACATTTATCGACAAACAAAAACAAATTTTAGTTGTTAAATTATTTCAAAACATTTATCGACAAACAAAAACAAATTTTAATTGCTAAATTATTTCAAAACATTTACGGACAAACGAAAAAAAATTTTAATTGCTAAATTATTTCAAAACATTTAGCGACAAACAAAAACAAATTTTAATTGCTAAATTATTTCAAAACATTTATCGACAAACAAAAACAAATTTTAATTTCTAAATTATTTCAAAACATTTATCGACAAACAAAAACAAATTTTAATTGCTAAATTATTTCAAAACATTTATCGACAAACAAAAACAAATTTTAATTGCTAAATTATTTCAAAACATTTATCGACAAATAAAAAAAAATTATAATTGCTAAATTATTTCAAAACATTTATCGACAAAAACAAAAAAAAAATTTTAATTGCTAAATTATTTCAAAACATTTATCGACAAAAACAAAAAAAAAATTTTAATTGCTAAATTATTTCAAAACATTTATCGACAAATAAAAAAAAATTATAATTGCTAAATTATTT
>OY744551.1:50041823-50056823 GCA_963556195.1 Sepiola atlantica | reverse complement strand
ATTAACAACCAAAAATTATAATTTGAAAAATGCATCAACCATGTTAAATTGCTGAGAGAAATGAGAAATGTATCTATTGACTCATGATGGTGCCGGATTAATGACAATGGCAGATGTCGCGATAAACACAGGCCTGGTGCCTACACGTAAAAGAAAAATCTTTGTCTCTGACGATTTAGAAGAGTTGTCTTGGTCAAGTTTACCTTTGAGCATTCTTCAAAACTGGCATCGCCTATTTCATAGATACAACCAAAAAGATTCCTTGGAATTGCAATTCTGTTAACAGGCTAATATTTTAATTTTGAGTCGATTTTTACCCAAATGCACATATCACTCACCCCTGTAGACTCATCATCATATTCAGTTTTACATGCTGGCATGTGTTGGACGGCTTCTAGAAATTGACTTCCAAACTAACTTATCTCTGGCTTTTATTTATCCCTCTTTCTCTCAAATCCATCCTTATCACCCCCTCCCATATTTTACTTGGCCTTCCCCTGCCAACTGACCCTGCTACTTAAACTGTTCTACATCTACTAACCGAAGAATTTTCATCCAATTTTTCAATGTGACCAAACCAACAAAGTCTCCTATTCTACAGAGTTCTCTCTATACTGTCGAGATTTAATCAGATCTAAACCTGACTCGCATTACATGTGCATCGTACAATTTCTCTCCATGCAACACATGTCTTCAACCCTCACTGGCGAGCTTTCAATTCCATGCATCATCACACTTCGTGCACATGTCTGACAGCCTCTTCCTTTGGTCAACATCAGTAACGCTCTGCTGGTTAGTAATGGCTGAACTCCATTCGCTCCTAATTCTTGCTCTTACACTTCAATGTCAAACCTCTTGATTATGTTTCTGTAACCGTTCATTCTCTCCGGATATATATCGAAAAGAAAACCTGTCATGGGACGGGTGAAATGAATTCCTCAAACAGAACAGTTTTGCACCACTTTTATGTCCAAAGATTCAATTCAAGATATAATGATACTAAACCTTATGTCTAGAATCCTTATTCTGATCTTAATTAAAATCCATTATATGATTTTGATTTTAGAAAATGTCTTTAAATTTAAGGCTTAAGCTTCAGGGGTCTTAAGAAGAAATTGAAATTCAGGGAATCTTGATTAATTGGTGTCTAATGACTATGAATCAAATTTAATGCAAATCTGAAATATTTGAATTTTGAAAATGGGATCTTGTGCCCATATTATACCCCCTAAAACCCTTTTATCTACACCCAAAGAACAAATAAAAAAGCAACAAACACCCAGAAAAACAGTTTATTTAGCAGATATATATATATGGCAGAATCACGTTGACACACCAGTTTTTATTAGATCATCAACGTTAAGGAGCATTGAGCGTGGCCAGTTCCAGATGGGTGACCATTTCGGAATAGCAGGCACTGTATGTGGGAGGCCGGCGAAACCTCCCTGTAAAAAAAAAGTACAGCCCTGAAAATGCCTTTAGCAAGTATTTCAGTATAACCCTACTCTTAACCCTAACCTTCCAATCTACATATGCTGACATAAGAGAACAACCGAATGTTCTCGATCATGTGGAGAAGCTCTCCGAAGAGAGTATGCAAGTCGTTCGTTTGTTTCGATAATCTAAAAGTGAAATACTATTTTGCATCGTATGCAGCATTTTAATCTAACCTGAAATGATAATGAAGCTTTTTTTTTTTCTTCTTTTCACAGTCCATTGTGGGAAATGGTACAAGAAGGCATCGATATCAAGTCGATCAAGTGGACGCAGCATTAAATGGTGGACATTATTTGGATTATTTTTACCGCGATCTTCTAGATTTTTCTTGTTTTTTCTAACGACCAATTGATCAATTTCATTTCTTGCAAAAAAATTTTTTTTTTTTTTTCCTCTCAAATAAAATAAGTTTATTTTATAGTAACTAATTTTGTGTTAAATTTTTCTTTCCTCCTAAAGTTGAATGTTAATTTGTTTTTGTAATCTATCACTAATGAAAAGTAGTGTCGAGACGTCACGCGATCAAATGGGGCCATTTTGTGTTTTCGATTTTAACATGACGTCTCGACACTACTTTTAAATCGAACTAAAAAAAAACGCTTTAAAATAAGTTATAAAACACAAATAAACTT
Organism: Sepiola atlantica; assembly: GCA_963556195.1. Lineage (NCBI taxonomy): Eukaryota > Metazoa > Mollusca > Cephalopoda > Sepiida > Sepiolidae > Sepiola > Sepiola atlantica. The sequence continues at coordinate 50,054,694 of OY744551.1, read as the reverse complement.
ATCTAGGTTAGTTGAAGAGTAACTTATCTTGCCTTTGGTAACATTTATTTGTTGCCTATTTGTTTGTTTGTTTTTTTCTCTCCTTTTTCGTTTTGTTAGCTGTTAAAAATGCCCCCAAAATCTGATTCATCATCTCACTAGAGCTGACAAGGTGCTTGTACAGAGAAGCATCCGTGTTAAATTATCAATACCACAAAAAAAAAAACAGTATTATATACTTACGCAGCAGATTTAAATAAGTATCCTCACCAAAAAGTAGGAAAAATTATCAAGTAGAATTTTAATTAAAAATAAAAATCAGTTTCATCGTATTTTGGTGAATGCAATTGATTTATTACTTGTTAATATGACAGACTGAGTTATCTCCCCCTGAATTTCGTGTTTTTGCTCGAATCAATGGTCGAACCTGATTAAACGATATAACTGATTTTAAAAAATTTTTTAATCATAATTCTACTCGATAGTTTTTGCTAATTTTTGGTGTACAAACCTATTTTTGCTTGATACATAAGTATTTCAAAGAGTTTTCCGGCTAATTTAATTGGAACTGCGATTTTCAGCGTTTTTCATATGTACGCTAATCTGTACAAACAAAAAATATATAAAATAAATTTTAAAAAATAAAATAAAAATCAGTTTTATCGTATTTTGCCGATCGCTATTGATTTATTAAGTGTTAATAAGACAGACTGAGTTACGTCCCCCTGATTTCCGTGTTTTTCGCTGTAATCAATGACAGATACATAATATACATTAAGACTGATGTACATGGCAGATCCATAATATACACTAAGACTGATGTACATGGCAGATCCATAATATACACTAAGACTGATGTACATGGCAGATCCATAATATACACTAAGACTGATGTACATGGCAGATCCATAATATACACTAAGACTGATGTACATGGCAGATCCATAATATACACTAAGACTGATGTACATGGCAGATCCATAATATACACTAAGACTGATGTACATGGCAGATCCATAATATACACTAAGACTGATGTACATGGCAGATACATAATATACACTAAGACTGATGTACATGGCAGATCCATAATATACACTAAGACTGATCTTCATAATTTATTAAAATTCTACTCAATAAGTTTTGCTAATTTTTGGTGTAGATACCTATTTTTGTTTGATACATAAAGTATATCAGTTTGACCTCTAGGGACCTCCAAAGCTCACCATAGAATTTACCCCCATATGTAACATAATGTAACTTTATTATCATAACTTTTTTTTACCATTCAAAAGAAGAAACATAAAATAAACTGCTGATGATTTTTTAAAAAATTTTTCAACGTACGAAAATAATGAAAATGAGAAACTACAAACGTGTGTACTTTATTTACGCCTTAAAACAACGTTCCTATGTAGTGACCAATTTTTATGCGCTAACACTCGTGTGTTTAATAAATCTAGCAAAAATCAACCAATGGACAGATTTTCACGAAATTTTCGATACTTATTCATTATTGGACTTAAAATGCTTTTTTTCATAAAATATATGAGGGGAAAATATTTTTATAAAATCTGAACAAAATATATTCTGATCGATCGAAATTTTAATGTTATATAAAGCGAAAGAGTTTACCTTTTTTTTTGTTATTGGTTCCCACTTTTAGGTAAAGTATCCGTAAATTTTAACTTTATTTTCACGTTAACATAACCTATGATCCGTTGAATTGCAAAGGAAAAAAATTTTTTAAACAATAATTAATTTTTCAGAGATTTTAATTAATTTAAATGACTTCATCATTTAGATATTTTAAAGTTTAAACATCTATTTTGAAAAGTTTGTCTTCCCAATTTTTCAAAATATTTGATAACTGCTATTAATCGTAAAAGACCTACATCGGCTTCAACCGAATAATTTATACTTTTTTATAGACTGTTTACTTGCTTGAGGTAAGCACACGTTTCGTTGAATTCCTCTCACATTGTCTAACTATGGAAGGTCTTAGTAGATTTTATTTGCGTGTCAACTCTTAAAGAGAAAGTCGTCACTTTTGCAAACGCACCCGTGTTATATTTTTTGAGATTTTTTCGCTTACATTCTTTAAGCTGAAAAAGAAAAAAACCTCTGTCTTTGTACGACAAAAGTATTATATACTTTTTATCATTTTTCTTTTTTCAAATTTAAATGAATTATCCATTCAAAATTATTTTGAATTTTATTCGACAAAAATGTGACACGACTTAAAAATTTATTTTCACTTTGAAATGGTCTCGTTTACTTTAAATTGACAAATATTGTGTAATTTAACAAACAAACCACAATACTTTTTCAATTTTTATTTTTAGTTTGATTTTTTTTATTTTTTATTATATATGAAATTTAAGCCAAACGCTACCTAAACAAACTACTGGTAAAAATCGTTATTTCCATTAGTCCTTTTAAACTATTTTTTAATATTTATTTTGATAAAATTCACCCCCCCCCCTTAAAAGTGTTCACTTCAGTTATATTTTTTAGTTATTATAAGTGTAGTATTAAATTTAAAAAAAAATAAATAAAAGTAAAAAATTCTTTAAAAAAAAACGTTAATTTTTTTGTACAACATAATGTAAGTAATTTGTTTCCCTTTTGCTCATCCACACATATTCAACAATTCACATAATAATCTCATTTTGTGTAAACAATAGACCCCCCCCCCCCCCCCAATGTTGAAAAAATCGGATTTCGTCTTATATCTCAACATGAAGAATGGGTTTCTTTCCCAGTTCGATAATTTAATCTTTAAATTAACTATTTTACTTTAAAACAACTTCATATATATATATATATATATATATATATATTTCTAAATAAATATTAAATTATTTATACCTACAGACGCTAGCGCTTCAAGCTTATTGCTCTCATCAGTGCAGGGAAATAACAATTTCAGACGGTCGGGAGGCGCGAACCCGGTACACAGAGTCAGCCATATCCACTCGGCCCACGGAAACTGTCACGTAATCGATGACATCATCATTATTTGAGTACTTTACATAAAAACGTATTTAAGCATCTTAATTTTTTGTTTTAAATCTAAAAAAAAAAATTAAAAATAAATAAATTAAAAAAAATATATATACAGGGTGGGCCAAAATAAGGGTCCTATCTTTAAATTTGAATAACTTGAATTTGAATAACTTCCACAAAATAAAAGTTAAACTCACCAAACTTTATGTGTGTGTAGACTGACCCTTCCGAGATTTTTTGAAATAAACAAAACAAATTTTAGCTGAAAAACACTTCTTAAAACTTACAAAAACTAAAGTATTGTTTTTTACACTGTTTTGAGTTTTTTAAGCAAAAATAATGTTTTCTAAATGAGAGTACGTTCCTTAGGGCTAATACGGCTCATGCTTGCTTCGGAAGGGGTCCTTTACTTATTCTAAAAAAAAAATTTTTTTAAATCAATAAATAAAAAAGTTATGAATTTTTAAAAATAGGACCCTTATTTTTGCCCACCCTATATATATAAATATATATATATTTATTATAAAAAAAAATATATATATATATTTTTTAATTTTTTTAAATTTTTTAAGATGCTTAAATGCGTTTTTATGTAAAGTACTCAAATAATGATGATGTCATCGATTTTTGGGTGCGCTTTGGAGGTGATAAGCACGGTTAGGTGAAAGTACAGAATAGTTAATAAAGCCCCCCCCCCCCCAAACCTCCCCATGTTAAGAATGGGTTTCTAAATAATAACGGTATTTCATCCCGCCCCGTAAACTGCATAAGTACCAGTACCAGTATCTGTTCTGCTGTCACGAGACCATCCTCTCAGGCATTACCTCCTCCTATGGGCACGGGCCGTACATCAACAAGAAATTGTCACAATCAGCTGTTTATTAGCAAACTAAATACTTACATAGCCTTGCCACTGGATATGCAGATGACGATGAAGAGTTTTAACCATAAATGTCTTTTCAAGTTGCCACTAACAAATCAAATATGACATTTATGAGATAAAATAATAAAAGACCAGCCTCCCAGGCATTACCTCCTCCTTTTTACACGCTAACAAAAGTGTTGCATTTCATTACACTCCTACATATCGAAAGCGCGTCTGCCTAATTTTCTTGCTCTCGAACGTGTAAAGGAGCCGCTATGTGTACGAAAGGTTGTTTTTGTAACAGCGATCCATTATTAATCTAATTTTCTTTGCGGGCCTATTTCTTCCTCTGCGTGGTATTTGGTTCCATACTTATTTACCTGTCTTTCTTCTGTTGTATTCTGTTGCCTGAAATAAGAAAGGGCTAACATTCGCAGGATACCGACCGGGTTCCCATATTGGCTATCAAAGGAACCCTGGATGATCATAGCACTCAAATCTCGCTTCGAAGCCCCACGGCTTTTATATTTGTTTGGTGTCATTTTTCATGGTTTTGTTGGTGTATGTAGCAACACCAGACCCAGGCTTATTTTACCTGTTATTCTGTCACAGGGATAGTGTTTATCTATGCGATATGTAGAACTAACAGTGCACTATCACACACATTGTACGCGTCAGATGTTTACAATTAAAGAATGTAGATCAATATTTGTTTCGATGGTCTATAACTCGGAAACCAATCATTTCCAGACGTATGTTCATCGGAACTTTTTTTCAATATTTACACATATAGAACATAGTCCTGAAGTTATACCATCGATTTTTTTCTCTTCCAAACACGCTGTATACTCGCCAAAACTTAACCCTTTTATTTTAGCAATACCGTCTCGGATTGACGTTCACTCTGAATCTAAAATGAAAGACAGATCCAATCCGTTGCTAAGGTTGTGCGAAACAATGGTTGGATCATTCCACTGCTCCAGAAAGTACCTGCCTCCTGATGCAATCCTCTACCTGTATAAGAGCCAGATATATTCAAAAGATGGAGCACTGCTGCCACATCTGGGGAGGTGTAACTGAGAACATTGTTAGTCTTTCTCTACTCTATTTCCATGTAACGTGCTCGACTGAGCTCCAATCTCTGGTTCCTCCTTGTAAGTCTTTCACAACACAACTGAAAAGAACATTCCTTTCTTCATCCTTGTGCCGCCTAACATCAAACGGAATTTCCATGAACAGAGTTTCTTTCCAAGAACTTCTCATCTGTGGAACACGTTACCACAAGACTGCTTCCTTGCAGATAACAACATTGTCATCTTCAAATTCAATGTCAACAATCATAAATGTCATAAATCATCCCTGTTAATGAATCAAACTTTTTTCATTCCTCTCATCATATTCTTCATCATTCAACTGACAATCCATCCATCTCGAGTGGCTTTTGGTCTTTAGAAGTGGTGAAATTTAGAATTTAAAAAAAAAATAAAACGCTAAGAAATATCTGGTTTTGTGTTTTCGGAAGATAAAATGAAAAAAAATTCTACATCTTCAAATGTTTTCGGATAATCATGAGTCACCGCTTATCAAGGCCAAAAAGCCACTCAAGGACAGGGGTTAGTGAGATGGATTGTCAGTTGAACGATGAAGAATATTAGAGGATTTTTTATACTAATGAGTCACCACTTATCAAGGCTAAAAGCCACTCAAGGATAAGGATCGATGTTGATCCATGCAAATTTTTTATATATGGAGGTAAATAAATCAACCTGGAATTTCCACAGAATCCCGCTAATACTGCTACTACTAATAAACCGAAACACTTACAGGCTCCAAAGCTATTGGTTAGAATTGCACAATATTTTGAATGAAGAGCCCTTGAGATGTAAAATTAAGAATGATACTTAAATAAAACTGAAACAATTTTCTGCAGGAATTAGATTAAAAATCGGCCTTTGGATAGCCTTTTCTTTACTGGTGAGTCAGCGTTTATCAAGGCCAAAAACCACTCAAGGATAGGGGTTAATGAGACTGGAATGAATTGTCAGTTGAATGATGAAGAATATTATGAGAGGATTGAAAATGATAAATGGAATGAACAAAATTTGAACATCTATGAGGACGGTTTATGAAAAGTATTTGTTGACATTGGATTTGAAGACGACCATGTTGAAGACTTCAGGGAAGTGCGTCGGAAAAAAAAAGATGATACATCTTTGATCGATAGACCAGCCATATCGTCAGATTGCTTGTACCATCATTCCATAAACGGGTTTGAAGAAACTCACTTTAATTCATTCAAGAAAAGGCTGAGTTTAAACATGTTTATTGACTTTAATTTACATAACAAAAAAAATAATAATAATTTGAAAATTTTAAATAAAAAAATGTTAAAACAAAAACATTTTTATTTTTTTGTATTTTTATAATCAATTTCTTTTCTTTCTGCGTATAGAAAAAAACAGATTTTATTTTCATGAAAATATTAGCACTGATGTTAAATTCATTTTTTTTTTTTTTTAAATTTATTGATCAATTTATTTTTTTTTTTTATTCATTTATTTTTAAAAATTTTTCTGCGGGTCAGGACTGAAGGGTGGGCCCGGGTTTCTACCCTTGGATCTAGAAGGCGAGCGTAGAGAATTAAGTAAAATGGAAAAAATGGGGGGGGGGAGTGCGGGTAGGGGTAGATCCGAATAGCAGGTAAGAGTAGAGTGCAAGCAAGGTGGTTGGGAGACAATGAGGTTGATTCCGTTTGGGGTCATGCTTATGTCACATAGGCAACCTGTCCCCCACCAGGTTGCCTCTCATAGAATTTAGATGTAAGATAAATTTAAAAAATTAAAAATTAAAAATTAAAAAAATAGAAAGAAAACGAAAAAAACAGAAAAAGAGAAAGAGAAAAAAAGAAAAAAAAAAGAAAGCATAAAAACAACTTATATTTCGTAATACTCACTTTTGAAAAAAAAATATGCGTGTGTGTTTATATTTATATATATATGTGTGTGTGTGTGTGTGTGTGTGTGTGTGTGTGTGTGTGTGCATATATACCTATATATATCTAAGAATGGAAAAAATTGATTCATTGAAAATAACAGTGGGAACATTGGTCTGAATTATCCTCATGTGTGTGTGTGTGTGTGTGTGTGTGTATATATATATATATATATATATATATATATAATAGAAATTGGTAGTTTGCTGTAAGCATTGCTGGGAGTAATAATAAGAGTTTTTAAAAAGGTTTAAGGCTTTATTGTTCTGTTTTTGTTCTTCACAGCTTCCAGCAACCCGGATCTTCGCATTGCCTTAAACCTTTTTAAAAACTCTTATTATATATATATATATATATATATATATATATATATATATATATATATTGTGTGTGTGTATTTAGGTAGCATTTTCTCATTTATGCAAACATTGTTGAAAATAACAGAATTCGTCTGCTTAATTATAACTTTTTTTATTTTTTCAATTTTTCTGATGTTTGTCTTTTTTGTATTAAAATCAAAAAAATTTAATAAATGTTTCATAGGTTTAACGTAATGCGATTTTGTTCTGTGATGCCATCCAGCATTGCTGAATTTAAATCGTCAACGCCTCCCTGCGAAAAACGTTTTATGCGCGTTTCTCCACTGTCTTTTAAAAATTTCTCTCTTTTTTGTTCATTTGCTTTTGACACCCGAGGATGATTCGACAAAGAATCGAAAACGTTTGTGAAACCTATGGAACATTTATTAATTTTTTTTTTATTTTAATACAAAAAATACATCAGAAAAATTGAAAAAAAAAAAAAGAAAAGAAAAATATAATTAAACAGACGAATTCTGTTATTTTTAACAATGTTTACATATATATATATATATATATATATATATATATATATTTGAAGTTAGATTGTGATAGGCTATCTCAACCTCCCGTATTCCATAGTATTGATTTACTCCTCTCCAGGAGTTTGGCACAAGGCCAGTTTTTATCCTACACCCACAAGTAAGATGTGACCCAAGGTCGGGTCGGGAAAGTGGGGTTTGAAAAGCCAGCGCCCGAGAGGTGAGCACTCTGACCATTAAAAATTACCTGGGCAGCCTCGTCGGCATTCCCGGGTAGGGGCGCCTCAGGCAGTAAGCAATAAACTTACTCCTCCCCAAAGAGGGGAGGCGAAGCCTGGGAAAGTGGACCTCCTAGAACTGCACAGGACAGACCCGTAGACTGGCGTAAATCAAGCCCCGAAGGCCAAGACAATACCAGTCTATGGGGTGCAGTATCCATTGGAACAGATACTACACTTTGATCTTAGCCAAAAGGCCAAGATTCCATAGTATGCATCACTTTCTTCCCAAAAGTTGTATAATGTATTGTGCAAGCTTTGTGAACCTTAAATCAGTAAAGTCAAAGTCACAGGTACTTCTTTTCGCGGTATGCAGTTTTTTAGGCTTAAACCTCCTTCTGGATTGAAGAGTGTTATGCACTATGGCGATAAGAGCAATAAATATTTCACCTCAAATAAAAGGAAAGGAGAGGAGAGCCATACTCGGTCACAAATGATTCTATAACTTATCTATAACTCTCGCTTCTGTCACTCTTTCTCTTTTGTTAACAGTCGAAGATAAAGAAAGAAAAGAATAAAAATACTGGAATAGTCCATTCTAACTAAAAGGGAATGTCACCACATGTAGTAATACAATTTAATCCATAGTTGGAGAGGAAAAGAGAGAACTGTAGTGAACAGAAAGAAGCTAATTTTGGATTTTGTCTTTATTTTTTAGATACTTAATTGATTTTGAAAATTCATTTTTTCCTCATTCAAACAATTTAACTCTAGTTCAATGGGTAACCACATGAGCTCCATTTTTTCAATATATATATATATATAATGGGTTTATCGGCTAAAAATTTGAAAAAAAAACAACCCAAAAAGCCTTATGGAAAACATAAATTGCATGTAAATTACAGGTGTTAATGTAATTTCTTATATCTCGGACACTCTTCTGTCCTTTATCAAAAAATATATTTTTTGATAAAAATGAATGAATATGAACATTTTATGGATAACTGGACAGCAGATACATTTCAGAGTAATTTGTTTAATCTTTTTCTTCATAGTTTGTACTTTTTTCCTCGTCATTTCGTCTGGGTTTTTTTTTCCCCCAACTATGAGCACCAATTCTTTAATGACACTCTCGTGTTTCTACGTGTCCGGCGGCTTTACGTGAAATTGTATGTTTTAATTATTTTTCAAACGTGAAAAAAAATCATCATTTTTAGCCAAGAAACACATTTTTAATTACAACATACATGGGTTACTCACACACACACACACATATATATATATATATATATATATATATATATATATATATATATGCCCAGTGGAATCGTCACTGGGCATAGATTTTTAAAAAATGTAAACAGTCAGCCCATCTGGATGAAACCGGGATACGTTTCTGAGATACGTAACATAGTTTTCAAATAAATTATATTAGCTCTTACTCCTTAGCGATTGATTTCTTTTCAATATAACCGAACACACACACACACACATATATATATATATATATATATATATATACACACACACACATACAGTAATATTTTTTAAATATTAAAGTGTTTTTATACCTACAGACGATGTTGTTTCGGGTTTACTACCCTCATCAGTGCAGGAGTGGTGGTTGCAGGCGGTCGCATGGGCTCGAACGCTGTTCGTAGGTTCAGCCTAGAATCACGAGCCTAACGCCCATGTCCACACGGCCGCGAGAAATCGCCACAAACATATATATCTTATTACTAGTATGAATATATATATATATATATATATCTTAATAATAGTATGAAAATATACTTATGGACAGTAAATGAAACAAGCGTTTCTTTTTCGCGAACTTACCATAAATATATTTTCATATTACTGCTAAACTCTACTCATCTATTGAGCACTACTGAAGTAAATACTGAAAACAGATATCTACGTTATATAAGATTGTTTAATATAATAGAAGTGTATATACATGAAATAGTAATATATTATTATGTATATATTTATGTCCCAGTATTTATTTCAACAGTGCTCAATACACGAGCAGAGCTACGTAGTAGTAGTAGTAGTATAAAAATATACTTATATCAAGCTTCGGTAAAACGTTTGTGTTTCATCCCCGAAGGAATTCGTCAGGCTAAATGTATCTTCAGACGAGTTTTTTTTTTTTTTTTTTATATATATATATATATGTATGTATATGTATTTACCAATGTATCTAGAAACTGATTACAAGAAGCTGTGTCGGATTTTTCCGTATGCGTTCATTAACGTTTGTGTTTCATTTCCGAAGGAATTCGTCAGGCTAAATGTATCTTCAGACGAGTTTTTTTTTTTTTTTATATATATATATATGTATGTATATGTATTTACCAATGTATCTAGAAACTGATTACAAGAAGCTGCGTCGGATTTTTCCGTATGCGTTCATTAAACTGAAGCCGACGAGGCGGAGGACCTCAAATCTATTTTCTTTTTTGGCCATATTTGCCTGAATGATCCGATACTGGACAAATAAATAGAAAGGAAAAAAAAAAAAAAAAGAACAGAAATTATAAACGAACAAAAGAGTATATTTGATAAGATGTGGATCAGGGAGAGGAGGGTGGCTTGACGAGGCCTGTGGGTGGAGGGTGATTGAATAATGAGAGAGAGAGAGAGAGAAAAAGGGGTCAGCACAGTGTGAAAGGGTGAAATAGCTAGTTTGTAGGCTGATCTGTAGTCACAGAAAAGGTACAGGAAACATCGAACCAAGACAAAATTATAAACCGTTTGAAAGCAAGTGCTGTTGTTATATTGGGGAGAAACAAAGAAAAATGTTGAATCAGGGGTAGGGGGTGGGGGGTTAAGAAAATATCCCCCCCCCCTTCAAAAAGAGACTTCACACTATATATATATATATATATATATATATATTATATTATATATATATAACATTTTTTACATTTTTTTTTTTAATATTTAAAATTTTTTTTTACAATGTGCCAATTGTATATAAGAAAAAAAAAAAAAAAGAATATTTTAACGTTTTTTTTTTTTTTAAATTTATTTAATTTTTTTCTTCCAAAAATCACTTTATTCTTTTCTTTTTAATTTTTTTTTTTTTTTCAAAGATTAAATTTTTATTACGTGATTGGGGTAGGGGATAATATAATTTTTTATTTTCTTAAAAAAAAAAAGAAAATTTTTTTAAATTTTTTTTTTTTTTTTTTTTTTTTTTTTTTACTTCTTTCAAATGGGAAAATTTTTCAAAAAAAAAAAAAAAAAAATTTTTTTTTTTTGTCTTTTTAAATTTTAAAATTTTTATTGTATAGCGAAGCACACACCGAAAAGATGTTGCTCGGGGTGGGAGGATAAATAGAGAAGTAGAGAGAGAGAGAGACAGAGACAGAGACAGAAAAATATCATCATTATATGATGAAAAAAATGTCAATAATATCAATCCTCTTTTTTTTTTTCTTTTTTTTTTTAGTTAATTTTTTTTTAAATGCAAAAAGAGAATATTATCTCATTCCATTCATTTCCATTTGTTTTTGTTTTTAAATGGTCAAAAATCGAATTTCATAAAATGACGCTATACATTCTTTGTTAGCGTATGTATATGTCTATTATATTGAACAAGTGAGCACTTGGTGGGAGGGTCCAAAAAAGAGGAAAAATGTGGGAGAAGCTTGAAGGACGAGAAAAGGGAACATATAGGGAGCGGGACATGAAATTTTGGGCTTCAGGTTTAACTATGAATTACTGTTTAAAAACTTGAAAGTGTTCCGCACATAATAAGTTTTGAATTTTGAGGGCAACAATCAAAAAGAAAAAAAAAAAAAAAAAAGAAAAAAAAAAAAAAGAAAAAAAAAAAAGAAAAAAAAAAAAGAAAAAAAAAAGAACAATAAAATTCTAGATTTAACGAAATTTAAAACATGGTCTTTTAAAGTACAAAGGTTAATATATCTCTATATATCTTTTTCTTATATATATCTTTTTTTTTTTTTAATATGAACTATAAACGTTGTAAGTTATTTTTAATGACTTATTTTTATGTTTATTTACTAAATAAATCATTCAACATTATGATGTTACATGCCATACACACACTATATATAAAATAAGTGATAATAAAATGTACTTAGATTAAACTGTAGTTTCACGGTATCACCGATTATCAGAAGGGTCTCAGATTAGCATCAATCGATACCAGTCGGAAACACTTCTGATGATCGGTGACATTATCATTTATTACTAATATAGCTCTATCCAATAGGATATGAAGTCCTTTATTTGTCCCAGATCCGCTGTCTTGATTTGGTTCCGTTCCGATTTTGAGAAGTGTGTTTTCTTCTATCTATCTATATACATATAAATATGTCTATGGTTATTAAAAATATTTATTTATTAATAATAATTATTAAGCTCCGATAAGTTGAGCCCTTTCGAGAGATTAAAATTGATGATTGAAAAATTAGTCATGTTGCAAGGTTCTCTCCCTTAGGAGATTGGAACTATCTTCAGAATCTCAGTACTTGTGTTTTCAATAAATGTAAGGCGTATTTCTCTCGCATTTCAAAGCGTGATCGTCACGTTGGCTGGATGATTAGAAACCAGGGTTCATGATACTTGGATCCTTTGTTCGAATCATCTGACTGCCGGTACGGTTACGTAATTCCATACTGCCGAGCGTAGAAACGTATATATATATATATATATATATATATATATATATATATATATTACAGAAGATCAGAACAACATCGGTACCGTCGGTTTCAAATTCTAACATAGGGAGCCTAAAATATGCCTCTTTACCAGATCCTCTTCAGCCTTTGTTTGTGTATGTATCCTCGTAGAAACGTGTGTATATATATATATATATATATATATATATATATATATGATGTCTATGGAAATTAAAATATTTATTTATTAATAATAATTATATATATATATATATATATATATATATATATATATATATATATATTATT
>OY744551.1:50034323-50036823 GCA_963556195.1 Sepiola atlantica | reverse complement strand
TCCATCTCTACAGATGTGTGTGTGTGTGTGTGTGTGTGTGTGTGTGTGTGTATAGCAGATCCACCGGGTGCAAAGAGGTAATGCCCTAAAAAGATATACTCCTTGGGTAAAGGCATTTACTCTCTTATAGCCTAGTGGCTATTTCCAAGGGTGTTTACTATATACATACATTATATGACACATCCACATACGTACGTACATATATATTATAATATATATATTATACGTATATATATAGTATACGTATGTATATATATATATATATATATATATATATATATATATTTATTATACGTATGTATATATATATTATATGTGTATATATATATATTATATGTGTATATATATATATTACATGTATATATATTATATGTATATATATTACATGTATATATACGCACACAATGATATTCCTCACGTTAAAAGTGTAACAGCAAGATAAAAATTAGTTGATAAGAATAAAATTTGAATAAATTTACACACTCACACACACACACACATATATATATATATATATATATACATATATATGTATATAAATCTTTTTACACAGACACACACCTTCATACACTCATATCATATATAAATATATTCATATATATATATATATATGATATTTAAGCAGATTTTTTTTCTGTGTAACAATAATAATAATAATAATAATGAAATGTCCCAAGAGACGTTTTGAAAATGTTCAACAATATTTTTTTTTTTTTTTTTAAATCTCTTAAAAGTTTTTTGTTGTTGTTTTTTTTCTTTTTTTTTTTCAAATGAAACACAAAAGATAAAATCGTTTTTTGTGTGATTTTGTAAAATCATCCATTTTAAGGTTTTAATGTAATTACAATGAGAAAGAATGCCAAGTGTTTAGGGTTTTTTTTTCTTCTGTTTTTTTTTTGAGAATTTTTTTTTTTTTTTTTTTTTAAATGGTATATACCATCCGTTTTGAGCGCAGATTTATATATGCACAGACACAATGATTTAGGGAGAGGAGTCGGCGGAGCGAGGTAAATACAATTCATACCACAATGGCACCGCAGATTTGTACATGGGTAGAATTGTACTAACTGCACCCGAGAAGTTTAGGGATTGGGTTGAAAGACTTGCTCAAGGTCTATATGTCTGCTGCTCATGGGCTTGAACCGCAAACAATTATTATAACATCACTAGTTCAAGAAATCAGCCTCTTTAATCGAAGAGCTATGAAATTCACCTCGCAGTGGGTGGTGGTGGTGGTGGGAGATACACAGAGAGAGAGGGGGGGGGAGAATGGAACGGGCAATTCATATGTGATGTTAGATTTCAAATTTAGGAGGAAAGAGAATAGGAATCTTTGTGAATAAATGGAGAGAATGAGAGAATGAGTAGTTAAGAGGAAAAGAAGAGAGAAAGAAAGAAAAAGAAGAGAGGGAGAAAGAAAAAGAGAGGGAGAAAGAAAAAGAGAGGGAGAAAGAAAAAGAAGAAAGAAAGAAAAAGAAGAGAGGGAGAAAGAAAAAGAAGAGAGAAAGAAAGAAAAAGAAGAGAGAAAGAAAGAAAAAGAAGAGAGAAAGAAAGAAAAAGAAGAGAGGGAGACAAGTAAAGAGTTGAAGAGAGAAAAGAAAGACAGGGAAAACAGAGAGGGTAGAATGGAAGAGAGAATTGGAGAGAGAACGGGAGAGGGTAGTTCTGGAATAGAAGAATAGAAGAATAAAAGAATAGAAGAATAGAAGAATTACCATTGAAAGCAGCAGAGAGATTTTATTCTCCAAATTAAAAAAAATATATATTTTTTAAATGATTATATTAGAGAGAGAGAGAGAGAGAGAGAGAGAGAGAGAGAGAGAGAGAGAGAGAGAGAGAGAGAGAGAGAGTTGTGTGGGGATGGGGGGGGAAAGGGTGATTTAATTCTCCCAAAATGATAATATGCCCCAAATAGAGAGTAAAAGAGAAACATTTGGTTCTCCAAATTTAGTCAAAGAATAAATCGTTCTGACGTTTTTATACTGCATTAATGAATATTTTATTTTTACCAATTTTTTTTTTTTTTCAATATATTGTTTATTCTTTTTTTTTTTTTCCATTTTAAAATTGAAAGACAACGAATAATTATATATATATATATATATATATATATATATATGAAAGAAAAAAAAAAGATTTTACATTAATGTTAGTTTTCTGTTTCTTTTTTTTTTTTTTTTTTTTTTTTTTTTTTAAATAATTTTGTCCATACTTGCCTCTTTCAGTTGGGTTCTTTTTTTTTCTTTTCTTTTGTTTTTGTTTAAATAGCTTTTTTTCCCCACTCTTAAACTCCTTTGTTATATTTACATTTTCCATCTTCCTTTTCAATTTTTTTTCCTTAAAGAGAGGGGGGGGGGGGACAATTTTTATTTTATTTATTTATTTTTGAAAATTAATATGTATCCAAAAATAACTGCCCCGAAGAGGACAAAACTGCTGAAAGCAGGTGAAAAAAAAAAAAATAGTAAAAACAAAAAAAAAATCCGTTTTTATTTTCAAC
>OY744551.1:50004323-50029323 GCA_963556195.1 Sepiola atlantica | reverse complement strand
GAAACATAGAAGTTTTGTTTTGTTTTGTTTTTCTTCACATCAATCATCTTGAGAAAGTCTTTGAATAAAGACAAAACGTTGATTAACATATAAACAATTTTCGTTTTTCCTTTTTTCATTATGTTCCATAACTATCATTATATATATATATATATATATATATATATATATATATATATATATATACACTACATATGTGTGTATGAGAATAATATATTTAATATATATAATATATATATATATATTTATAGGGAGAATGGTAGTTTGCTTGAAGCATTGCTGGGAATAGTAGTAGTATGTTTTTAAAAGGCTGTGGGCAATGCAAAGTCCGGGTAAGATGTAAGTTGAAAGGAACAAAAATAATAAATCGAATATGAAATGTGACTTACTATTTATTTTTTCTTTAAACTTTACATAACAGCAAGTGTGGTGTTAGCTGTTTGCGGTATGTCCGGATGATTATAAACATCATTTATTTAATATTTCGGGAAAAGAAACTTCCCTTTGTCAAAAATAATAAACACCGGAGGAAAACTCTGTCTGTGCAGAGAATCTGCCAAAATGGATGCCAGAAGACAGCATAGGAGGTTTAAAATAAATAGTAAGTCACATTTCGTATTCGATTTATTATTTTTGTTCCTTCCAGCTTACATCTTACCCGGAATTTGCATTGCCCACAGCCTTTTAAAAACATACTACTATATATATATGTGTGTGTGTGTGTGTGTGTTTCTTTTAAATTAAGAAGATGGAAGATATAATTAAAAACGGCTGAGCTTTTGAAAGTTCATAATTGTGATTTTTGTTTTTTTCCTAATCATATATATATATATATATATATATATATATATATATAATATTTAAAAAAAAAACTTTACAAGAGGGAGTATTTTTCTTTTTTTTTGTTATTTCTTTTTTCTTTTTTTGTTATATATTTTTTTTCTTTTTTTTTTAAATTAAAAAAAAAAAATTATTACCGCATTTTTATTTAAACATGCGGTAATAATTTTTTTTTTTTTTTAAATTTAAAAAAAAAAAAAAATTATTACCGCATTTTTATTTAAACATGTTTTTCTGTTGCTTTTATGGTTTGTTTAAAAGTTCCAAGTGAAAGAGGTCAAGCCTGGTAATCCGAAAGAGGAGTAGGAAGTGGCGGAGAAATCGGAGGAACTTGACAGGGGAGATAGGGGATGCAGCCCAGTCGGAATCGGAATATATTTGCTGTTAGTTATCGTTATTATTGTTGTTGATGGCGTCGTCATCGTAAAGCAGCAACCACAGATGTTTCTTTGTTTTTTTGTTTTTCTTTTCTTTAGTCTAAAACAAAATGTCGTTTTTATTTTTAAAGAGATGGGTGTCGTTCTTTTTTTTTTTTTTTGATGTTGTTGTTTTCTTCTTCTTATCAAAGAAGCTGATGGTCAGATCAAAATCACAGGAAGAGAGAGAGATAGAAAGATGGACAAAGAAAAAAGAGACAAGGGTCAAACTGAACAGATGCGTTCTTTTATCTTTTTATATTTTGTCCTTTTCTGCTCATGTCCGTCACAATTCTTTTTGTAAATTTAATTCATTTTTTTTTTTTAAACTGTTTTTAATTTAAACAAAAAATTTCACCATGATTCTTCTAAATTTTTTTTTTTTTTCGTATTTCTCAAATTTAAATTAAGAAGAAAAAAAAAAAATCTCTCCATTTGTCATTTCTCCCTTCTTTCTATCTTTTTCATTTTTCGGTGATTCCTTATAATCGGACCGGCATGAAAAAGAGCGAATTATTACTTTCTAAAACGGTCCATTTCCTTGTGTGGGTATTCCGATAGTCACAATCGCTTAGAATATCACGGCATTTCGGCAACTAACAAGTACTTTTATTTTTATTTATTATCTTACTTAAAAAGAGGGAGAAAGCTCTTTCTTATTTCCCGCGTGACAAAGAGTTCTATAATAAAAGAGGGTACGTTATAACTGACTAGTCCAAGGGAGACAACTTCTAACAATACAGCTACTCCGATATTCATAAATTCTAAATAGTAATAAATTCATAGGATTTATATAAATAATAAAAGATAATATTAAGATATTAAATTTTTTATTGAATCTGTTAATATTAAGGAGATATCTTTTGCCGATTTAACAAATATTTCAATATACAGTAATTTTTAAAAACTGGGGTTGAATTGAAAAAAAAAAAATAAAAAAAAAAAAAAAAATTTATATACACTGAAATTTAAATTTAAATGTTAAAATATTCTAATTTGATTCAAATTAAATTTTCTATCAAACCTTGGGTTCTTGGATTGACTCTTATCGTTATCGGTGGCCGTTTGAACGCAAGTAACTAAATGAATTACCTCCCCCCACTTGATTTAGCACACGTGTTATTTGCAGCGTTACGGGAGTACTAACTGAAGGAGGGAACAAGCGGAATTGTGATACAGACTGATTGGAGTACCCACGCGAAAAATTGAACGATTTAAACAAAACAAAAAAAAATAATGACACGATTTTTTCATGGCGATGCAATTGTAAAAGTGCAACCAATTTTTTTTTATCTGTCTCTGGTCTTCATCATCATCATCATCATCATCATCATTGTGGTATTTGTTGTAGTAGTAGTAGTAGTAGTGGTGGTGGTGGTGGTTGTGGGTAGTTTAGTTGATTTATTTTACTTGTAAGTTGACGTGAAATTTTGGTTGCTTAGTGGATTTTTGTATTTTTTACTTTGATGACACAGCTTGCAATGAACCTGAGCGGTGAAAATGGACATTCTGCCACTTCCCGTCTTTCCTCTGCCACACCCGAGTCTCCTCAGACTGAATAGTGATCGGCACCCCATCTCTGCGGGAGGAGAAAAAAAAAGAACAAGTTGGAATCACGACTTGTCATCATCAGCATCATTATTATGATACAAACACAGAAGAGACTTTTTAGTATAGAAATCACATCGTTACGATCCAGTGGAATGTTAAGTAGCACAAAATAATTGAGACCGGAAAAACAAAGACAGTTACATTTCTAATAAAGACATAAAAACATAACATGATCGAAAGTGGATCTGATTGGTTTGGTTTACGGCATATCAACCATCTGTGGGTTATTTAATGCCGAATAAAGTTGTCAAATATAATTCTATAGATAGGGTAATTATTTATATTCCTAGAATACATTGATCTCAGAAAACATTACTCTCTGAAGACATTACTCTTTGAAGACATTACTCTTTGAAGACATTACTCTTTGAGGGTCAAAGGGGGGGAGTCTGAAGCAGGTTTGGTTTGTTTTGTAGAAGAAAATGGTTGCTTTTGTTTTTGGCTATGCAGAAAATGATTGAGTTTTGCAAAGGGAAATGAAGCAGGTTTGGTCTGTTTTGTAGAAGAAAATGGTTGCTTTTGTTTTTGGCTATGCAGAAAATGATTGAGTTTTGCAAAGGGAAATGAAGCAGGTTTGGTCTGTTTTGTAGAAGAAAATTGTTGCTTTTGTTTTTGGCTTTGCAGAAAATGATTGAGTTTTGCAAAGGGAAATGAAGCAGGTTTGGTCTGTTTTGTAGAAGAAAATTGTTGCTTTTGTTTTTGGCTTTGCAGAAAATGATTGAGTTTTGCAAAGGGAAATGAAGCAGGTTTGGTCTGTTTTGTAGAAGAAAATGGTTGCTTTTGTTTTTGGCTATGCAGAAAATGATTGAGTTTTGCAAAGGGAAATGAAGCAGGTTTGGTCTGTTTTGTAGAAGAAAATGGTTGCTTTTGTTTTTGGCTATGCAGAAAATGATTGAGTTTTGCAAAGGGAAATGAAGCAGGTTTGGTCTGTTTTGTAGAAGAAAATGGTTGCTTTTGTTTTTGGCTATGCAGAAAATGATTGAGTTTTGCAAAGGGAAATGAAGCAGGTTTGGTCTGTTTTGTAGAAGAAAATGGTTGCTTTTGTTTTTGGCTATGCAGAAAATGATTGAGTTTTGCAAAGGGAAATGAAGCAGGTTTGGTTTGTTTTGTAGAAGAAAATGGTTGCTTTTGTTTTTGGCTTTGCAGAAAATGATTGAGTTTTGCAAAGGGAAATGAAGCAGGTTTGGTCTGTTTTGTAGAAGAAAATTGTTGCTTTTGTTTTTGGCTATGCAGAAAATGATTGAGTTTTGCAAAGGGAAATGAAGCAGGTTTGGTTTGTTTTGTAGAAGAAAATGGTTGCTTTTGTTTTTGGCTTTGCAGAAAATGATTGAGTTTTGCAAAGGGAAATGAAGCAGGTTTGGTCTGTTTTGTATGAGAAAATTGTTGCTTTTGTTTTTGGCTATGCAGAAAATGATTGAGTTTTGCAAAGGGAAATGAAGCAGGTTTGGTTTGTTTTGTAGAAGAAAATGGTTGCTTTTGTTTTTGGCTTTGCAGAAAATGATTGAGTTTTGCAAAGGGAAATGAAGCAGGTTTGGTCTGTTTTGTAGAAGAAAATGGTTGCTTTTGTTTTTGGCTTTGCAGAAAATGATTGAGTTTTGCAAAGGGAAATGAAGCAGGTTTGGTCTGTTTTGTAGAAGAAAATTGTTGCTTTTGTTTTTGGCTTTGCAGAAAATGATTGAGTTTTGCAAAGGGAAATGAAGCAGGTTTGGTCTGTTTTGTAGAAGAAAATTGTTGCTTTTGTTTTTGGCTTTGCAGAAAATGATTGAGTTTTGCAAAGGGAAATGAAGCAGGTTTGGTCTGTTTTGTAGAAGAAAATTGTTGCTTTTGTTTTTGGCTTTGCAGAAAATGATTGAGTTTTGCAAAGGGAAATGAAGCAGGTTTGGTTTGTTTTGTAGAAGAAAATGGTTACTTTTGTTTTTGGCTTTGCAGAAAATGATTGAGTTTTGCAAAGGGAAATGAAGCAGGTTTGGTCTGTTTTGTAGAAGAAAATGGTTGCTTTTGTTTTTGGCTTTGCAGAAAATGATTGAGTTTTGCAAAGGGAAATGAAGCAGGTTTGGTCTGTTTTGTAGAAGAAAATTGTTGCTTTTGTTTTTGGCTTTGCAGAAAATGATTGAGTTTTGCAAAGGGAAATGAAGCAGGTTTGGTCTGTTTTGTAGAAGAAAATTGTTGCTTTTGTTTTTGGCTTTGCAGAAAATGATTGAGTTTTGCAAAGGGAAATGAAGCAGGTTTGGTTTGTTTTGTAGAAGAAAATTGTTGCTTTTGTTTTTGGCTATGCAGAAAATGATTGAGTTTTGCAAAGGGAAATGAAGCAGGTTTGGTTTGTTTTGTAGAAGAAAATGGTTGCTTTTGTTTTTGGCTTTGCAGAAAATGATTGAGTTTTGCAAAGGGAAATGAAGCAGGTTTGGTCTGTTTTGTAGAAGAAAATTGTTGCTTTTGTTTTTGGCTATGCAGAAAATGATTGAGTTTTGCAAAGGGAAATGAAGCAGGTTTGGTCTGTTTTGTAGAAGAAAATTGTTGCTTTTGTTTTTGGCTTTGCAGAAAATGATTGAGTTTTGCAAAAGGAAATGAAGCAGGTTTGGTCTGTTTTGTAGAAGAAAATTGTTGCTTTTGTTTTTGGCTTTGCAGAAAATGATTGAGTTTTGCAAAGGGAAATGAAGCAGGTTTGGTCTGTTTTGTAGAAGAAAATTGTTGCTTTTGTTTTTGGCTTTGCAGAAAATGATTGAGTTTTGCAAAGGGAAATGAAGCAGGTTTGGTTTGTTTTGTAGAAGAAAATGGTTATTTTTGTTTTTGGCTTTGCAGAAAATGATTGAGTTTTGCAAAGGGAAATGAAGCAGGTTTGGTCTGTTTTGTAGAAGAAAATGGTTGCTTTTGTTTTTGGCTTTGCAGAAAATGATTGAGTTTTGCAAAGGGAAATGAAGCAGGTTTGGTCTGTTTTGTAGAAGAAAATTGTTGCTTTTGTTTTTGGCTTTGCAGAAAATGATTGAGTTTTGCAAAGGGAAATGAAGCAGGTTTGGTCTGTTTTGTAGAAGAAAATTGTTGCTTTTGTTTTTGGCTTTGCAGAAAATGATTGAGTTTTGCAAAGGGAAATGAAGCAGGTTTGGTCTGTTTTGTAGAAGAAAATTGTTGCTTTTGTTTTTGGCTTTGCAGAAAATGATTGAGTTTTGCAAAGGGAAATGAAGCAGGTTTGGTCTGTTTTGTAGAAGAAAATGGTTGCTTTTGTTTTTGGCTTTGCAGAAAATGATTGAGTTTTGCAAAGGGAAATGAAGCAGGTTTGGTCTGTTTTGTAGAAGAAAATTGTTGCTTTTGTTTTTGGCTTTGCAGAAAATGATTGAGTTTTGCAAAGGGAAATGAAGCAGGTTTGGTCTGTTTTGTAGAAGAAAATTGTTGCTTTTGTTTTTGGCTATGCAGAAAATGATTGAGTTTTGCAAAGGGAAATGAAGCAGGTTTGGTCTGTTTTGTAGAAGAAAATGGTTGCTTTTGTTTTTGGCTTTGCAGAAAATGATTGAGTTTTGCAAAGGGAAATGAAGCAGGTTTGGTCTGTTTTGTAGAAGAAAATTGTTGCTTTTGTTTTTGGCTTTGCAGAAAATGATTGAGTTTTGCAAAGGGAAATGAAGCAGGTTTGGTTTGTTTTATGGAATTTCAATCATCTGTGGGTTATTTAATGCCGAATAAAATTGTAAAATATAATTCTATAGGTAGGATAATTATTTATATTCCTAGAATACATTGCTCTTAGAATACATTACTCTTTGAAGACATTACTATTTGAGAACAATCATACCCAAGCTGGAAAAGACTCTGACAGTCCCTCACGGAACAGATCGACATCACCAGTTTTGTGTTGTTTGAAATAAAATTGTTAAATATAATTCTATAGGGAGGGCAATTATTTATATTTTTAGAATACATTGATCCTAGAATACATTACTCTTTGAGAATACTCACACCCAAGCCGGTAATCGACTCCAACAGTTGTCAAATATAATTCTATAGGGAGGGCAATTATTTATATTCTTAGAATACATTGACCCTAGAATACATTACTCTTTGAGAATACTCACACCCAAGCTGGTAATCGATTCCAACAGTTGTCAAATATAATTCTATAGGGAGGGTAATTATTTATTGAAATTCAGTCAAAATTGACCATACTTTTGAAGATCAACATCATATAAGATACAGGGTCTTCATTGGCTACAATCTGGGCCAAGTAGTGAGTTTCTATGATGAACAGAACCGAAATTATTGCACATAAGTGTGACTTTTACTTTTTCCATGACCATAACCTTAACTTAGATATCCCCAAATTAAATCAGTTCTAAGTTTAGACCCTGATCGATATTTTGACCAGGGTTGATGGTGATTGGTCAAGCAACGTGGAACGCCAGGCTGCACGCAAACAAACCGCATAGATGACTTCTTACCTGTCAATGTACTGTGTGAGTCGAACGTATGCGATGCACGCTGCATCATCTCCTAGCAGGTGGACATGAGGGTTCAAGATTGTGGTATTCAACGGCTTACTGTTCTTGGATAAAACTGAAATTATACAAATTATACAAATTATACAAATTATACAACCCAATGAGAAACAATTAAATTTCAAATGGGGAGTGGGAAGAGAAGAATGAGGAATTTTCTGAAATGTTAAAAGTCCACATGAAAATAACAAAAAACAGAAAAAAATAAATATACAAAGTTGAAGATATTCATACAAACACTAGCCATGGAGTCGCAAACACCTGACCCACAGGCTGCATGTGGCCCATGGACTATCAAGCCATGGACAAAAGGGAATCAATTTTGTGACTAATGCAGTATATGACTCAAATTTTGCTAATTTTTGATAAATTTATCCTGTACGCAATCCATGTGTTTATATTAGCAATATTGAACTTCTCCAGCTCACCAAATGCAAACAGGCGATCATCAGGATCTGTTCCAGACCCTCGTCACAGAAGGGTTTGGTTTGGTTGTTTTGTCTTACGGCATATCAACCCTTTTCGGGTTATTTAATGCCGAATCCGGTCATTTTGGTAAAAGTTTTTATGCTTCAAGTTCTTTATATCTTCAAATATTTATTCATGATGTTTGGTTTAGTTGTTTTGTTTTACGGCATATCAACACTTTTTTGAGGTATTTAATGCCGAATCCAGTCATTTTGGTAAAAGTTTTTATGCTTCAAGTTATTTATATCTTCAAATATTTATTCATGGTGTTTGCATGGGTTGATTTGTTTTATGGCATATCAACCCTTTTCTGGATTATTTAATGCCGAATCCAGTCATTTTGGTAAAAGTTTTTATGCTTCAAGTTCTTTATATCTTCAAATATTTATTCATGGTGTTTGCATTGGTTGATTTGTTTTACGACATATCAACCCTTTTCATTAAATATGCCGAATCCAGTCATTTTGGTAAAAGTTTTTATGCTTCAAGTTATATGTTCAAGTATTAATTCATTGTGTTTGGTTGAGTTAAAGAGGGGAAGGGAGTGAAAGGGGAGAGAGGGGAGGGGAGTAAAAGGGGGAGGAGAGGGGAAGGAAATTGTTGCTTTATGTTTAGGGCGTTGCAGAAAATGATCGCGTTTTGCAAAGAGAAAACAATAAAACATAGCTGTTAGGTGCAATTTGGGCCAGGAAGCCGATATTTTCAGACAGCCTGATCTGGTAGCACCAGTCTCCACAGAAGGGAAGAACACTACCGCATCACCACTAATTATCCTTCATCGGTTACCTGGTAGAGAGAGCGTAGACGGTGTTATAGTCTTTTTTCCTATACTGTTGGGATTTCGCCCAATTAGGCATGTAGCTTTAGAAATATCTGGGGTGAGAGATACATGTGACGAACTGAAGCACTTTTATATGAAAATGCCTGGAGAAAGAAAGAGATGTTGCAATTGGTTGATTTGCACGACTTTCATTCGGTTAACGGTTCCTTCACGTAATTCCGTGAAGATGTCTAGGTGAAGAGAAACTGCTGTTGTTCTTTTTGCTACGTCTGCCCGTGTCTTTTTTAAAATTTTTTTTTTAACATAGTTCACCCCAAACAAGGCAGGTCGCCACTGTAGACGTAAGGGGCTACTGAGAAAAAAGAAAAGGGGAGAAGGAAGGGGGGGGGTCAACCTAACTTGGGATCTGCGCAGCGAGATGTCTGTTTACATTAGTTTTTAATTTCTGCATGTCTGTTCTGTCGGGGAAACAGGGGGCAGGGAGAGAGTTCCAGAGGCCAGCAGTACGAGGAAAGAAGCTATTTGAGTAGAAGGCTCTCCGACATCTGGGGACCTCCACAGTGAATGAATGAGATTTAGTTGATTGTCGAGTTAGTCTAGTGAATTTACGTCGAGGGGGCATCAGAGTAGCCAATTCATCGGAGCATAATCCATTGAAGTATTTGTAAATATTTGTCTTCGTAATTTACTTTGTTGAAGTTCAGGAACAGAACAGACCGATTTACTGAAACGCACGTGCGTCATCGGCCAAACTGCTTTCGCTAGGCGACCTGTGATTGGCTCATCTCCGCACGCACCACATAGTTTTTATAATATAAAGGAATAAATTTGACAACTTATATCTATTAAGGAAAGTGGAAATAATAATCCAATTTTTATATAGGTCCTTCTTCTTTGCATGTCTTTGCAACATGTGGTAATATGACAGTTTCCCACTTTTTTATGCAAGATCTTTCAAGTATTGATATGTCAGATGGATTGCTATTTGGGCCTGACTGTAAATGTATTATATTCTCTAATCTTAAAAATAATAAATTCGATCCTCCTATATCTGTAGATATCTATTTTCAAAGAACTCAAGGGAGAGAACTCAGTATAATTGCACACGATAACTTCCTTTAAATCTGTTTTAGTGAGTAAGGGAAAATGTCTCCACTAACAGTTTTCTTAACTGGAATAAGTATTTTAAGAAAAAAACTGAAGCGAAATAAAATATATTTGTGCCAATAAGAAAGGAAAAACACGAAAAAAATAGGCAAGTCTGAATTAAGTATTGATATGTCAGATGGATTGCTATTTGGGCTTCACTGTAAATGTATTAAAATTAACTGCTTAAACTTTAAACCTTACTAGTTGTACCTACTCGGCGTTGTCTGGGAGTAAAAGAAAAAATGACTAGTTTACTAAGAAACACAAATCAATTTTGATGACATTAATTTTGTAATCAAATTATTTTGTGAAATAGAAATTTTAAAAATGTTCGTTTTAGTACTTGCCGTTAATCAATTAATAGCAGCGAACAAATAATGATAATAATAATAAAAATAATAAAAATAATAAAATAATAAAATAATAATAAAAATAATACAAATAATAATAATAAAATAATAATAAAAATAAAATAATAAAAATAATAATAAAAATAATAATAATAATAATAAAATAATAATAAAAATAATAAAATAATGATAATAATAATAAAAATAGTAAAATAATAATAATAATAAAAAATAATGAAATAATAAAAATAATACAAATAATAATAAAAATAAAATAAAAATAAAAATAATAAAATAATAATAAAAATACAAATAATAATAATAATAAAATAATAATAAAAATAACTAAATAATGATAATAAAATAATGATAATAATAATAAAATAATAAAAATAATAAAAATAATAATAAAAAATAATAATAAAAAATAATAAAATAATAATAAAAATAATAAAAATAATAAAAAATAATAAAATAATAAAAATAATAATAAAAATAATAATAAAATAATAAAAATAATAATAAAATAATGATAATAATAAAAATAATGATAATAAAAATAATAATAAAATAATAAAAATAATAATAATTATAATAATAATAATAATATGTAATTAATGCGATGGCGAGAAACACACATGCAAGCACGCACGTAAATGTTTGAAATCGCATAATTTAATTAATATATATTTTTTTTACTAATGAGTAACCACTTATCATGGCCAAAAGCCACTCGAGTCTAAGGGTTAACGAGATGGATGAATTGTCAGTTGAATGTTGAAGAATATTATGAGAGGATTGAAATTGATGAATGAAATGAGCAAAGTTTGATTACTTACGGGGACGGTAGCTATCTATTTTCAAAGAACTCAAGGGAGAGAATTCAGTATAATTGCACACGATAACTTCCTTTAATCTGTTTTAGTGAGTAAGGGAAAATGTCTCCACTAACAGTTTTCTTAACTGGAATAAGTATTTTAAGAAAAAAAAACTGAAGCAAAATAAAAAATATCCGTGCCAATAAGAAAGGAAAAAAAAAACGAAAAAAAAATAGACTAGTCCGAATCAAGTATTGATATGTCAGATGGCTTGCTATTTGGGCCTGACTTTGAAACTTTGACAAGATAACTTTATTTGAGGTATTTATTTATTTTCATTCACATCCGCAAGAATGTTATGTTTTATTTTTATAAAATAATTCTCATGGATTCACCATAATTATTGCAACATGTTTCAGTTTATTGTAATAAAACAATGAGTGGAGGGAGAAGGGGGAGAATGAGGAAGTGTTATGAAAGAAGAGGAGGAAGGAGTGAGAGAGGGGAAGGAGGAAGTGATGAAAGTTCATTAATCAAGTGGGGGAACAAAAATAAGAAGAGGGAAAGTAGAGATATGATGGAAGAAGAGGGAAAAAATTAAAAATAGTATCAAAGGGCAAAAAGAAAGGAAAAACAAAAAAAATATTAGAAGAAATTTTTTTTTTTAAATGAAAAAATAAAAAATAAAGAAAAAAGAAAACGAAAAGGATGAAGAAAGAAAAAAAAGAATGAAAATGACAAAGAAAGAAAATGAAAAATAAATGAAAACTAGAATCCAACGATAACAAAAAGGAAAAACAAAAAAATATTAGAATTTTTTTTTTAATGAAAAAATAAAAAATAAGAAAGAAAGAAAACGAAAAAGGATGAAGAAAGAAAAAAAAGAATGAAAATGACAAAGAAAGAAAATGAAAAAATAAATGAAAACTAGAATCCAACGATAACAAAAAGGAAAAACAAAAAAAATAGAATTTTTTTTTGTTTTTAAATGACAAAATAAAAAATAAATAGAAAAAATAAGAAAAAAAGAAAACAAAAAGGATGATTAAGATGAAGAAAAAAAGAATGAAAATGACAAAGAAAGAAATTT
Organism: Sepiola atlantica; assembly: GCA_963556195.1. Lineage (NCBI taxonomy): Eukaryota > Metazoa > Mollusca > Cephalopoda > Sepiida > Sepiolidae > Sepiola > Sepiola atlantica. The sequence goes on along the minus strand of OY744551.1, from coordinate 50,017,319 downwards.
AAAAAAAAATGAAAACTAGAATCAAAGGGTAAAAAAAGGAAAAACAAAAAAATAGAAATTTTTTTTTTTTAATGAAAAAATAAAATTATAAATAAAAGAAATAAGAAAAAAGAAAACAAAAAGGATTTAGATGAAGAAAGAAAAAAAACGAATGAAAATGAAAAAAAAAAGAAAATGAAAAAAATTTGAAGAAAGAAAATCAGTAAAATATTTTTCTTTTCATCAGTAAAGAAAGATGAAGAAAAAAAGATGGAGAAAGGAAGAAAAAGCAAAGACGACGAAAGAAGAACGGACACATTCTTTTATGAATGTCTGGTCAATCTGCGCATTAACAAGCGATGATATTGCTATTTCAAACTTAAGCATGACGGACAAAAACTGAAGCAGGGCCAACTGACCAAGCCTCTCACAGTAATGCAAGGACGCACCTAACCAAATAGCTGAAGCTAATAGAAAAAAGTGGTAGCAGCAGCAGTCGCCTACTGTATGTCTAGCTGTAGCAAATCAGCCATCCGAGAGGATCATCATCATCATTCTCATGATGATGATGATTTACGATGATCATCATCATTGTTAGTATTTTTACACATGTCACCACTTACCAGAGTCATCGGCATGATTTTTATTTGGCTCTAAGACGGTAGGCATCTGAGGGGTACAATATTCTGAAGTTCCAGAATTTTGAGCGGCTGACTCTTGACGGCAATACTTGGCTTCAGTAAAGAGAAGAATAAAATCATTTAAACCGTTTCCGAGGGAGAAAGTCAAAAGGAAGCTGGTCGGAAGAGGGATTGTTCTCTAGCTAATTGGATGCTAGTCAGCTAGCCAGACGGCACCACGAAAGACAAAATGCATCATCAATGACTGCAGGAGCGGTGCTAGGATCTTATGCACAAACTCGGAACTACTTTTTGCAAACAGACTATATATATTTTTTGGAACACGTTATATGAGAAGCAATGGCATAGATGGATTTGAAGATGGATTTGAAGGAATTCAGAAATAACCGTAAAAAAAAGGGGATTAAGACAGCATTTTGGGGAACTATCGGTCGGAATTCTGTTTCGGAATTTCTTTAGATGAAAATTAATAATTTGTATTATTCGGACTACTATTCCCATCTTGATTGTTATATTAACAATTGAGTGCTACCAGATCAGGCTGTCTGAAGATACCGGCTTCCTGACTTAAAATGCACCAAACATTGATGTTATTGTTTTTTTTCCTTTCCCTTTGCAAAACTCAATCTTGTTCTGCGAAGCCCAAAACAAAAACAACAATTTTCCTCTACAAAACAACCAAACAAAACACCATGAATAAATATTTGAAGAAATAAAGAACTTGAAGCATAAAAGCTTTTATCAAAATGATTGGATTCGGCATTAAATAACCCGAAAGGGGTTGATATGCCGTAAAACAAAACAACCAAAACAACCTATATTTACAATGCTTCAACTGATGTAGCTTTTAACCTTCTTCAGGTGAAACTTTTCCAACTTGGAAACCTCTCTTAGATATCTATGTATTTCTCTCTCCCTCTCTCACCGTGTATTGATTCAACTACTCTCTAATCGTTTTTAATGCCTATATACAAAATTAAAACCAATTAAAATCAAAACCAATTAAAATTAAAACCAATTAAAATTAAAACCAATTAAAATTAAAATCAACTACTCTCTAATCGTTTTTAATGCCTGTGAGCAGTTTATATACAAAATTAAAACCAATAATCTCTATACATAACATACTATTCTGAAGAAAATATACTGCTTCACATAGACCAAGGGTGGGGAACCTCCGGCCCGCGGGCCACATCCGGCCCGCGAAGGCTTAGCGTCCGGCCCGCTACCCTGCTATGCTTTATTATTGCAATCCGGCCCGCGGACTTCCCAGTAAAACTCATATCATTTTGTGACATAGACGTAAAAGTAGGTTTCGATTAAGATTTACAGTGGGATAAAAATGTATAAATATCAGCGAGCGATGATGCATGTATATTTCATTTTTCTTTAACTATTAATTTCAAATCCTTGGCCTGAGATAAAAATAGAAAAAGAGAAAGAGAGAGGCAAAGAGGAAAGGGCATGAATCAGAGAACCTATGTGAGGTGCGTCAAAAAGAATGCTGGATCAACTTGCTACTTCCCCGTCATTATTCTTTATGATTCCAAAATGGCTCTTCGTCGGCGCCTTTTATAACATCACATACAGAAGTCTCTTGAGAAAAAATATCAGATTTGTAGAGTGTTCAATGCAATTTTTGCACAATTTATTCACGTAAACAAAATATAGTAATTCTGAGATTTCGTTTTTCACTCCGGCCCGCGATCTCCTTCCAAAAGTCTCATCCGGCCCTCACTCTGAAAAGGTTACCCGACCCTGACTTAGACAGATAATCATTTTTTCTTGAAATATGAAATAACTGTAACTTATTTTATACACATCTCGAGCAGTCTGTTGGACGTCTGAAAATGGAGTTGATATCTATCAGAGCAGTCGCCAATCTAGTAAGGGCATATGCAGCATTTAGTCTTAAAAAAAAACAAAAAAACATTTTAATGTATACTTAAGTTCTACAAAATTTAATTCTAAAAAGTTGGTACTTCGGCAAAGCGTGGTTGTTCAACTCATCACATTCGGTTTAACATTTTTTTTTTTTTTTAATGAAAATTGCTCCAGACAAGGAGATAAAAAAAATACTACTTCAAAAAAAAAAATACTACTTCAAAAAAAAAAAAAATACTACTTCAAGGTCAAAAATTGGAAATCGCTCCGGACAAGGCATGAAGCCACTTGATGCAAGGAGCTAAAAATACTACTTCAAGGTCAAACACTAGCCAACGATAAGTGTTAGAAAACATCAATTCTATCCTATTCGTCAGAAATGGAATGTGAGGACTAAAGGACAAAATAAGGGAAGCGAGAGTTACGACGCTGCCGAAAGTAAACCCAAGTTAGTCACTTTCTACTCTCCATTTACATGCTGGCATGTGTTTGATAGTTTTTACAAATTGACTTCCAAACTAACCTATCTGTGGTCGGATCTTTATTAATCCCTCTTTTTTTTCAAATCCATCCTTAACACTTCCTCTCATGTTTCCCTGGGTCTGACCCTGCCACCTCAACTGTTCTGCATCTACTATTAACTCAAGCACTCTCATCCATTCTTTCACTGTGACCAAAAATTAATATTAAATGACTTTTCTTTTCTTTTTTTTTTGAAAGAGTAATGGGGCATCTGAAAGAGTAAGGGGACATCTGAAAGAGTAAGGGGGCATCTGAAAGAGTAAGGGGACATCTGAAAGAGTAATGGGGCATCTGAAAGAGTAATGGGACATCTGAAAGAGTAAGGGGACATCAGACAGAGTATTGATTTACTCCTCTCCAGGAGTTAGGCACAAGGCCAGTTTTTATCTTACTCCCACCAGTAAGATGTGACCCAAGGTCGGGTCGGGAAAGTAGGGTTTAAAAATTGCCTGGGCAGCCCCGTCGGCATTCCCCGGTAGGGGCGCCTCAGGCAGTAAGCAATAAACTTACTCCTCCCCAAAGAGGGGAGGCAAAGCCTAGGAAGGTGGACCTCCCAGAACTGCACAGGACAGACCCATTGACCAGCGTAAATCAAGCCCCGAAGGCCAAGACAATACCAGTCTATGGGGTGCAGTATCCATCGGAACAGATACTACAAGTGGACATCTGAAAGAGTGATGGGGCATTTGAAAGAGTGATGGGGCATTTGAAAGAGTGATGGGGCATCTGAAAGAATAAGGGGGCATTTAGTAGGTGTGACCATGGAATGGATATTTATGAGAGCGTTTCCCTACTTTGAAGCCCCTCCGCACATTTTTTGGTTGTCCGTCTTACGAAAGGGTAAAAGAAAAGACTTACCGTGATCAAAATAAAACTTATGAAAATCCATTCCAACAATCAGGTTTCTCAAAGCTTCTGGTTCAAAACTTGTTACATGTGGGTCAACAAATCTTCTGTAAAATAGAAAAAAAAAAAATTAAAAAAAATTAAACAAGTACCAATTGCCAATTGTCTCCTCCTACAGTCACTATTACTTGAATAAATAAAGTATGATTCATTTCCCCATGCGACTACTACTACTACCTTATCCTGTGATAACTAATACTTGAATAAGTAAAGCATGGGTTGTCTCCCCCTGTGATCACTAATACTTGAATAAGTAAAGCAAAGCATGAGTTGTCCCCCCTGTGATCACTACAACTTGAATAAGTAAAGCATGGGGTGTCTCTCCCTGTGATCACTATACTTGAATAAGTAAAGCATGGGTTGTCTCCCCCCTGTGATCACTATACTTGAATAAGTAAAGCATGGGTTGTCTCCCCCTGTGATCACTATACTTGAATAAGTAAAGCATAGGTTGTCTCCCCCTGTGATCACTATACTTGAATAAGTAAAGCATGGGTTGTCTCCCCCTATGATCACTACTACTTGAATAAGTAAAGCATGGGGTGTCTCTCCCTGTGATCACTATACTTGAATAAGTAAAGCATGGGTTGTCTCCCCCTGTGATCACTATACTTGAATAAGTAAAGCATGGGTTGTCTCCCCATGTGATCACTATACTTGAATAAGTAAAGCATAGGTTGTCTCCCCCTGTGATCACTATACTTGAATAAGTAAAGCATGGGTTGTGTCCCCCTGTGATCACTATACTTGAATAAGTAAAGCATGGGTTGTGTCCCCCTGTGATCACTATACTTGAATAAGTAAAGCATGGGTTGTCTCCCCCTGTGATCACTATACTTGAATAAGTAAAGCATGGGTTGTCTCCCCCTGTGATCACTATACTTGAATAAGCAAAGCATGGGTTGTCTCCCCCTGTGATCACTACTACTTGAATAAGTAAAGCATGAGTTATTTCCCCCTGCGATCACTAATACTTAGAAAGAGAGGCTTATAAAAGCCATCTCTTGTTACTTCTCATACTTAACTGCCACCCCAGGGGACAGCGTTTTTTTCTCGCTTTGTCAGAAACATCGCTAGTAAAAAATGAGGACTGAGTGGAGAAGCGAGAGTTACAAGGCTGCCGATAATGCATCCGCAATTCATTTTCTTCTCTTCATTTGCTTAGACAAACATAAAGCGGAATCATAAAAAAAATAAAAATAAAAAAAAAAAAAATAAAAAAAAGAAAACCTCAGTTCTTTGAAATATTTTTCAAAACTATTTGATACTTTTAACTCCAAAAACTTTTGGAGTCCTTGGCAAAGTTTACGTTTCGTGGAGAATTTTCAAAAAAGAAAAAAAAAAAAAAAAAAAAAAAAAAGTCAGCACAACAGAGAAAAATAAAAATAACACATTTTTATTTTTTTTTTTTACAAATTAACGTTTTGGGGGAACTTTAGCTGACCATGCTGCATTAGGAAGAGATGATATTTAGTATAACGTCGATTTGAGACAAGGCTAGAAAAGTTAGGGGGTCACGGATATTTTTTTTTTCCTTCTCCTTTAATTTTTTAAAATGTCGTTCTCATCGTTTGAAAAGCTGATATGTCTGCCCCTTCGTAAGCTAGGTCGAGGTTAAAGAAATTAGCAGCAGCGTTTTGACATCAAGGCCCAAAGACCACTCAAGGATAATAGGTTAATGAGATTGTCAATTGGATGATGAATAATAGTATGAGAGGATTTGAAATAATGGGTCGAAAGGGAAATGTAAACGTAGGAGTTTCACATGTTGGCCGGTCATAATTCAGGAAGGGGACATTTTGTATTCAGCACCGTCCTCTTCCGGAAAACATGTGCACGGGGTAACTGTCGTGCCTCTACACCGCCTGCTTGCCCAGAGGTGGTCTTTTCTAATCAGTCAACATGGGAGTCGAACGTTTGTTCCGCTTGTGATGGACGTTGGCTCTGGGGCAAGTAGCTTGGCAAAAATAGAGGTAAGCAACGCACAGTTCTCTAAACCTATTTGAATTTTTACTCTTTTATAATTTGCTTTGTTTTGTCTTAGAACATGTTTGTAAGACTTGTTTATTTTCATGTATTTCCAGTTTTACGGTGAAAAGATGTTATAGTTCAGCGTTGGCCACGTGCGCGCAAATAAATACATATTCATCGGTATAATTCGTGTCCGAGATTTTGCTCCAGTTTGCTTGCTGTTACAGGCAATATTTGATTACTTAAGAGGATGACTTATTTGCTGACTTTGGACCTAAAGACAACTATTTTGTAGCTAGCAGGGAAGCAGTCCCATGGTAATGTGTTCCACAGATGTGCAGTTCTTGGAAAGAAACTGTGTTCAGGAAAGCTCCATTTCGTTTTAAGTACACCGGGGAAGAAAGAAAAGTTATTTGCAATGGTGGTAACTCGACAAGTTCTTGATGTGAAAGGTGAGGGTGACAGAGATTGTAGCTGAGTCGAGCACCTACCATGAAAATAATTATAGAGCAGAGAAAGACTAGCAACGTCTCTTCTGTTAGAAAGGGGCTGTAGGGAAGAGAAAAGATGATCCCCGACGAGATTGCAAAGAAGTCAGTTTTGTACTATGTCAAAGCAAGAAACAGCACCTCCCCAGAAAGGGAGCTCGGAGCAGTACCTCCCCAGATGTGGCAGTAGTACTCCCTCTTCGGACGTATCTGACTCTTATACGGGTGGAGGATTGCGTCAGGAGTCAGGTACTTTCTGGAGCGGCAGAAGGATCCAAACATTATTCCAGCGAACTAAGCAACAGATTTGACGCGAGACTTTCATTTCAGGTCTGGAGCGAAAGTCGGTCCTAAAAGCGTATCAAGAAGAGAACCATTCATTTCAACTGAGGCAAAACGAGGATCCGAGCGTTGGTTGTGAAAGGAGAGGAGCTTGGTTTTAGACGGGTTAAAAGTAACACGCGACTTAAGTAAATACAAAACAGAACAAAACAATAGGAAGTAAAAGTGAGCCGAACCTTTGTTTGTGAGAAGCCCTGCCATTGACTAATGGAAACATTAACATAAGCTTGGTTTTAGACGGGTTAAAAGTAACAAGTAAAGAAAGAAACGATCTGAAAAGATCTACGTACGTGTAACCTTCAAAGTCACCACTTGTAATGGCAGCAATCAGTTGCTCGGTCAGTTTAATGATTTCTTGTTTACGACCTGTGAAAATAAAGGCATTCATTTAGTAAAAGACAACACATTCTAGAAAAGGAAGACGCAAAGGTCGGCTTCATTTTTCATGGGAGTTATTGAAAACTTCTTAGTCTGTATCTATGTATCGTCTAAGATGTATCATATTGATATTAAATATCCACATATGTTCCTTTAAGTCTATCAGAATACAATGACAAAGGTTTTAAAAAAAATTTACATAATAAAATATAAAATATATATATATATATATATATATAAAAAATAATGAGGTAATACAGTGCAAGTTTTTTTTATTTAAAAAAAAAAGCTCGAACTCTATTACCTCATTATTATCATATCTAGAGCTCTAGTACTATAGGTACTATTGAGCTTTAAAACCACTTTCTGTGTAATTCTAAGGAATTAAAATTATTTATATATATTAGTATTTCATGTATCCACATAAAATTTTATAAGGAGATATAATTTTTTATGTATCAATTTTCAGTATTTACTTAAACAGTGCTCGATACGTAGGTAGAGCTAGGTAGTAAGCTATGAAAATATATTTATGGCAATTAAGCTACACAGAGGCTCCCGTGTTTCATCCCTGGGGGGAATCTTCAGGCATTTAAGCCTCTGTGTAGCTTAATTGCCATAAATATATTTTCATAGCTTACTATATATATATATATATATTATGGGAAATGAAAAAGGAAAAACCAAAACGATGTTTTTTTATGTATTCATCAACGTTTCGTCTTTATTTGTAAGACTTCCTCAAGATAATAATTTTAAGAAAAATGTCATACACCCTCCCACTCACCTTCATTTTTTCTAATCTTTTCTAAAAACCTACACACCAAAAACAGAGCCTCCCCCTCCACTCCTCTTTCCCCACCCCTCCACTTTTTCACTCACAGCCATCCACATTATTTTTATTCCATGCCACCGACTTCCTTTAACCCAGACCTCGGTCCTGCGCTCCCAGTAGTGGCTACTACTTCTTCTCATTAACCCATCATGTCAACCCAATATCTTCATGTACTTGTATGACATTTTTCTTAAAATTATCATCCTGAGGAAGTCTTACAAATAAAGACGAAACGTTGATGAATACATAAAAAAAACATCTTTTTGGCTTTTCCTTTTTCATTTCCAATTACGTCAGATTACCTTCATCCTTCCTTTCTCATATATATTATATATATATTATATATATATATATATATATATATGAGATGCGTCTGAAAAGTAATGGGATTGTGTGATGCTACGTGAGCTATGAGCAAAAAAGGAATAAGCGTATTGTGTTATCATCTAAGATGATATATTGGGTGTATTTCGTCACCATGCCGTGAGCATCCAGTAATTCCTGACTGAGAACATTGCCAAATTGAAACAACCTCCTTATTCACCTGATCATGCTCCATCTGACCTTTTCTTTTTATCAAGCTCAAGTGGAGAATCAATAGGGCTCGTTTTGAAGGCGCAGAGGCCACCAAGAGGGTCATTCCAGAAGAATCCTTCCAGAAGTGCACAAAAGCGTGGCAGAGAAGAATATCAGATTCGAGGGAGATTACTTTGAAAGGGAAATAATTTTTTGTTGGGATTGAAATAAATTGTTTGGGAAAGCAGTCCTATTACTTTTCAGACGTACTTCATATATATATATATATATATATATATATATATATATAGAGAGAGAGAGATGATACTTTAAAAATATAAATAATATCTTTAGCCAGTAGACTATCAGGATAAAAACAAAGCTCAATATAGTGTATAGAGCAATAATATTAATTGAATGACATAATAAAATGAGAAATTAATCAGATTTTATTAAAGTTCAAAAACAAGGAATGATATTGCGTCCTTAACTCATGAGTTTTCAAAGAAAATCTTTTCAGAGAATATATATATATATATATATATATATATATATACATATAAAAAGACGGCAAATTCAAAGAAAGCGAAACAAGCAACTAAAATATTACTAAGTAAAACAGTGCGTCACATACTAAAAGATGGTAACTAACAAAGGCAAAACAGTAGCGCCATCTGGATTTGCAATAAAACAGGCTAAAGAGCAGGCACGTCAAAATGAAGGATGATAATGAAACACGAGGATAATAATGTTTTTGTCAAAGACTTTTCCAAATCAAAGAATTTGGAGGTGACGGGCGACAGAATGTGTCCGCTTAAAAAAAGATACTACCCGCAATAGTGGTAAGATTAGAGCAGGGGTGGGCAAACTACGGCCCGCGAGCCACATGCGGCTTGGCAATGTAATTCATGTGGCCCTTCAAAATGCTAGTAAATGAAAAATGATTGCATTTTCGCTTTGCAAGCCATATATTTCGGTTATTTCAGATATCATTTATATTGGAAAATATACTATGCAGCCCAGTAAAAAAAAATTTTTTTTTAATGTGGCCCTTGCTCTGAAAAGTTTGCCCACCCCTGGATTAGAGCTACTCAGATAAAAAAAAATTCGGCGGAATTTGTTACTGGCATACTTGCGAAGCCCAACATAGAAAATCACATTGACTTCCATTGCACACAGGAAGTGCTTGCGATGTGACCACATGTATAAGGAAGCTGTTATTAATTGTGACAAATGGTGGCCATCTCTGGACAATGGTCATTTAAAGAGCATGAAAACAAAGAAATATTTTGTCTAATCTAATATATAAAGTTAAGACGATTTTTCCCCTGTACCTTCTTGGAGAATAGGAAAATAACCACATGCATCACAGGCTACTAAACTCACCACTATATTACACTTATTCACTCGAGCGTGTTTTAGTAAATTTGTTATTATTTTTTTCCAGCTAACACTAAATATTACATTTGGCCCACCATCTACGACTCTCCGTCAAACCAACTCCATATAGGTGGTAGCAAAAACTTTTCTCCCTAACAATTCTGTACTGTCACTCCACTCATCGACACCGGGAACTAATAAACACAGTTTAATTTTCACAAAACACCGGTTCTTATTTATTATTTGCCTGGTATTAATTTACTACATAATACAAAGCAATGCGCAAAGACTTAATGACTGCTCCCGTTCACTCCGATGATTTTCTGCAAATATCAGATTACGTTATTTCAGTAAAAACTGCTGAAAATGACATTTTCCAGTTTGAAAATCACAAAATTTTCAGCGGCAAATGGTCACCCATCTGATACGGGCCAGGCTCAACGTCACTTAACTTTGGTGATCTAATGAGAACCGATGTGTTAGGATGAATAAGGAGATTAATATCTTTCCAAAGAGTATCAGCTCAAAAGTCCAGGCTGGATATTGAGCTCAGCTCAAAAGTCCAGGCTGGATATTGAGCTCAGCTCAAAAGTCCAGGCTGGATATTGAGCTCAGCTCAAAAGTCCAGGCTGGATATTGAGCTCAGCTCAAAAGTCCAGGCTGGATATTGAGCTCAGCTCAAAAGTCCAGGCTGGATATTGAGCTCAGCTCACTGACTTCATTAACCGTAGCTAGAACCATTACGTCAAGTGAACCTCGTCCGCATCAATTTAGGAATGAATCAAAGTTTATTTTACAAAAATTAAAAAAAAAATTAGATGACCAATTCCTGTTTCGTGGACCAAAGATTTTGGCCATAAAAGCAGAAGAGAACTGAGTTCTTAAGAGGTTTGAATCTTGCTATTGTTAGTTAAAAATGTTGGTTTGATTTGATGACATTCAGCAATGAACACAATGTTTGAAAGCAAACGTGAAATATAATAATTGGAAAAACACACGTGAGAGAAGGAAAGATAATAATTAAGTGAAGCAAAATATGATTATTGTATGGAAATGCATGATTATGGGAGATAAAAATAATTAAAATAAAAGTTGTGCTGAAACCTAAACAAAAATATTAAGAAAAACAGAATAGGGAATGATGGAGGTCTGCAAGTAAACAAAAAAAATGAAAATAAAGTGAAAGAAAAAGGAAGAAAAAAGAAAGAAAAGTGAAAAAAAGAAAAGAGATAGAAAGAACGAAAGAAAAAGAAAAAAGAAAAAAAAGAAAAGAAAAAAGTGAAAAAAAAGGAAAGTTAAAGAAATAAGGATAAAAAAAGAAAAGTGAAAAAAGAAAAAAAAGCGAAAAAAGAAAAAAGAACGAAAGAAAGAAAAGGAAAAAAAGAAAAAATAGAAAAAGTAGAAAAAAGAAAGAAAATAGAAAAAAGAAAGATAAGTGAAAAAAGAAAAGTGAAAAAAGAAAAGTGAAAAAAGAAAAGTGAAAAAAGAAAAGTGAAAGAAAAAAACGAAAGTAAAGGAAAGAATAGAAAAGGAAAGAAAATAGAAAAGAAAAAAGAAAAAATCCAGGAAAAAAAAGAAAGAAAGAAAAGTACATTAGGAAAAAAAAATCAATGATTTCTGAGTTCATCTTGCGTTCAGAAAGTTTGGCAGATTTCTTATAAGAACAGTTTGCGGGTATATAGTTTGAAAAAACAAACATTTCTGGAGTAACAGCATGTAATTAGGAAAATTAAACTTTTTTTTTTCGCCAGTAATAACCGTTAGTTAAAGTCTAATTTTTCATAAATAAATGCTTTTAGGAATGGAGAAACTAACAACGTGAAAAGGAACAAGTGAAAAAGACTAGGACATGGAGAATATACATATATGTCATCGTCACAGCTGGTTCAGGTATTATTAGACTGAGCTAGTGTTTAGGAGAGCTGGAAAAGATTATAGGTTATTTAGCACATCAGAAACAAATCTGATTTTCATAAATGCTTTTAAGGAGCATTATTAGACTGAGCTAGTGTTTAGGAGTACTGGAGAAACATATTAGGCTCATCTAGATATTAATATCATTCTAATTTCTATTTATTCACAATAAAAATTGACATTTCGCTGAAACAATTTTGACTCAAAATCAGGAAAAGTTGAGCATTTAACAATCAAAGTCTTTTCTTTTAATATTTTTGCTCTAAATTCATGCTTTAAAATCCACGTGAATTCACCTTAATTATTAGTAATTGATCCTAAATGGACGAACAATTACTTTTTTAAAAAGCACATCTATATTGCAGAGTTGTCTCCCTTTCCATGGGTCTTTAAGTCATTAAGAGTTACTTGCCCCTGAAAATCAAAAATCTGGCAGCCATCTTCGATTTTCTATTAAGCTGTTTGAAGACGGAATGAAAAATCTGGCAGCCATCTTTGATTTTCTATTAAGCTGTTTGAAAACAGAATGAAAAATCTGGCAGCCATCTTTGATTTTCTATTAAGCTGTTTGAAGACGGAATGAAAAATCTGGCAGCCATCTTTGATTTTCTATTAAGCTGTTTGAAGACGAAATGAAAAACTGGCAGCCATCTTCGATTTTCTATTAAGCTGTTTGAAGACAGAATGAAAAATCTGGCAGCCATCTTTGATTTTCTATTAAGCTGTTTGAAGACGAAATGAAAAACTGGTAGCTTTTATCTACTTCGAAGTTGCAGTTTGCTCTCAATTTAAAAAAGATTTATCTTAACTTTATCCCGTAAAACTCTGGAATTTTATCCACATAATTTACAAGTTGATTGAACCCTACTGGAGTATCTCAAATACTTTTGAAAAATTTATAATAGGCCTGATAAAGATATCTGCCCAGATATATATAACTTTTTTTTAACACATAAACAATAATTATTTCGGCCTCAAATGGCCTCTTCAAAGTCTGAAAATAAATTTAAAGATTTTAAAAATTCATCTCCAGACTTTGAAGAGGCCGTGTGAGGTCGAAATAATTATTGGCTGATCCTAAATGCTTGTTCTGTACACTAAATAGATTAAGCGCTCTAGTCAGAAATACGATGTCTGATACATATGTATACCTCTATATAATTTGATATTCAGATTGAGCCTGAAACTACATTTTAATTCAATACTAATATATTATATATATATTTGTGTGTGTGTGTGT
>OY744551.1:49966823-50001823 GCA_963556195.1 Sepiola atlantica | reverse complement strand
ATTAACCTGAAAATTAAACGTTTCCTCAACAACAAAATGGCTTAATACTGACTGGAAAATAAAAGTTTGAATCTGAAGGAGATCGCTTGATGGGATTCAGTTCAAATTACACATACGTGTGAGTCGAACTGGATTATGTCATGGGTAACATTAGTCAAAAGATGGAGAAATGAAATAAAAATTAATAAACTTGAAAAGTACAAAATGACTTTTCAAAATTATTTATTTACAATTTGACTTATGTAAGTCTGTATTTGAATTATTCAGACTACTGTTCTCATCTTGGATGGTATTCTCACAACGTTTCGGCCGATGTAATCTCCGACCTTCTTCAGGTGTATCTTGTCGAACTCAGGAATCTTTATGATGAACTTGAGAATCTGGACAGAATTTCGAACAGAACACTTTATCTAATCCATGGAGGTAGATTGTTCTTGCTCCGTCAGCCATGATCAGGTAGAAGTCTTAAATAATTCCTAATTCTATTCTTAGTATCGCCCGTACTGAGGATTGAGGTGGTAGTTTTGTTTTACGGCATATCAACCCTTTTTGGGTTATTTAATGCCGAATCTGGTCATTATAGTAAAAGTTTTTATGCTTCAAGTTCTTTATATCTTCAAATGTTTAATCATCGTTTTTGGTTTGGTAGTTTTGTTTTACGGCATATCAACCCTTTTTGGGTTATTTAATGCCGAATCTGGTCATTATAGTAAAAGTTTTTATGCTTCAAGTTCTTTATATCTTCAAATGTTTAATCATCGTTTTTGGTTTGGTAGTTTTGTTTTACGGCATATCAACCCTTTTTGGGTTATTTAATGCCGAATCTGGTCATTATAGTAAAAGTTTTTATGCTTCAAGTTCTTTATATCTTCAAATGTTTAATCATCGTTTTTGGTTTGGTAGTTTTGTTTTACGGCATATCAACCCTTTTTGGGTTATTTAATGCCGAATCTGGTCATTATAGTAAAAGATTTATGCTTCAAGTTCTAAAAATAAAATAAAAAAGGGGAGGGAGAAAGGGAGAAGGGGCTGTTGTTTTTGTTTTTGGTTTTGTAGAACATAATTAAGTTTTACAAAAAAAAAAAAAAACAAAAAAAAAAAACGTCAATGTAGGTGAATTTCGCCTCAGGGAGCCACAGGGCAGCCTGATCTGGTATCACCAGACTGAGGATTGAACCTTCAACCTCCAGAAGACTGTCACTGATATGACTTAGCACTTTTATCTGTTGCGCAACGAGTCCTTACGGAAGGTCAGAGGGTACATCGGCCGAAACGTTGTGAGAATAATACCCAAGATGAGAACAGTCGTCGAAATGATACTAATTATAAAAGTTACGAAACATTATGTAAGTTTGTCAGAACTTTTAGAAACAATGGTCAACAGATATAAAGAAGAGTTCATTCTGACGGTCACAAATTGGTAAGCTTAAAAATAAGGTCAAACAGATGTATGCCACACAGCGACACAGAATACCAACCCTTGGCTGCTCATGGTAGCCAGTTTTAATTTCAACCCAGACATCATCTATTAGTCGAAAGCATGACCATCCCTATAACAGGCCAAGCGATCATGCAACTAGTATCTATTACTAAGAAAATTGATATAGCAGTTAAAAACAGAGGAAAAAATTCCCCTGAGAGGTTAGTTTGATGTTTTTACTAGGGGTGGGACGTAATGGGTGAAAATTTCAGATTGAGCAAGTTTTATGGAAAGCGCTGTCTTAAGTTACACCTTGTCCAATTTTTGTTGAAATTGGAAAAAAAAAAACCATTTAAAATTAGGGGTGGGACGTAATGGGTGAAAATTTCAGATTCATGCGAGTAGTATTTTTTGTGTGTTCATTTATACATAAATAACACTAAACAATCAAACATTTTGAAAATTTTGCAAAATTCAGAAGGTGCCGGCCACTAGTTTTTGGCTATTTTACATTCATGAAAACCCTTTCACAGCCTGGAAATGGTCCTAAATTAAAGTACTATATCAGATTTAACCATCTATATCCATTCATAGCTTTTGAGGATGTTTTAGGACCTGCAATGTCGCATGAAACCACTTTTTCACCGTGGAGCCCTAACGGCTATTTTTGGCCTGCACCTTCTGAATTTTGCAAAATTTTCAAAATGTTTGATTGTTTAGTGTTATTTATGTATAAATGAACACAAAAAAAAATACTACTCGCATGAATCTGACATTTTCACCCATTACGTCCCACCCCTAATATTACTAGAAGAAGAACAAAAATTAGTTACGTCCCACCCCTATTTTTACCTGTTTTACAAACCAAATAATAAGAACCACAATGCGTTAACTGATAAATTCGACAAATTCCTATGAATGAAGCGACAGGTAACTTTGCATAAAAACTAAGGCAGATGTGCATTTCAATGCGTGATTTTTATTCAATGTTGGGGGGGGGGGGGATTTTTTATTTTTTATTTATTTATTTTTTTTTAGAGAATTTATACTTAATCATGACCATGGTTAGAATCCCTTCTGAATTAAATTTTTTAAGAGTGAAGTGTTAGAAGCTAAAAAGCTGACTGATTGTAAATATTGCCCCCAGTCAGAGACTCTTGGCCTGTTATAGGAATGACCATGGTTGAAAAGGAACTAAAATTAGCATAGTACATCTTTGTAAGGGAGAACCCATACAAGCCTTACACATTTGTCGTTTGTTTTAACGAGGTAAGTTGTTGGGTCTTTCAGACAATATCTATCTTATTCAATGAATTATCAATTCTGCTGTGCAACTATAAACAAAATATAGACAAAAATACATTTTTTGTATTTCTGTTACATTATACACGTTCAACAATGGTCCTTTTAAAAAGTAACAAGACGTCTAGAAAAAAGCTGGATATAAAAGAGAAACAATTAACATTTGCATAGAATTTGCAAAATATAATAATAATAATAATAATAATAATAATAATAATAATAATAATTATCATGCTTGATTTTTCATCCAAGTGAAATAAATTTTAAAAAAAAGTGAAATTTGAAGAAAAAATCCAAAAAGCCTCCAAAGGTTATGGAAAAAAAAAATTGCAAAATAAAATAAATTACTGTAGTTCCCCTCATCTGTGGTGGTAGAGGGAAGGGGGTAAGACCATGGTGTGTTTATATATATATATATATATATATATATATATATATTTAAAGATTTCCTTAGAAAACACCTTCGAGATAAAGATTATTTCAAAGAAGTTTTTCGTTAGGAATCTTAGGTTCAAATTTGTAAGAAAATAGCTAATCATACAATCACAGAGCTTGATTTATAAATTTTTCAACATAGCCTTTTTAGCCAATTCAAAATTCATTCAGAGTAAAAGTCCTTTTACAACTGTTTCAAAGCTTTTACAATTGTTTCAAAGCTAATTTATTCTAGAACCCATATCATACCGAAACAAGATTCTAAAATTATCACTTCTGTCTTCATACGAAAGTTCAAAACAATAAAACTAAATCGAAAACTTCTAAACAGAAATTCCATTGAAAATAGTTCCAATAAGATGTTGACAAATTATTAATTGTAAGATTTTAGTTTTAAAAAAATATTTAAAAACAATTTGTTTCCATCAAAATCCGCAGGATCCATTATCGTTATTAGCCGAGAAGCTGTATCACTAAAGTTTTGCCTGAAGAAAGAAAAGATGATGAATCAAAATCTTTGTATAATTTTGGTTATTCGGACTAAATTTCTCATCTTGAGTGTTATCATCACAACGTTTCGGCCGACGTAACCTCCGGCCTTCTTCAGGTGTATCTCTTCAAACACCTGCTGAATCTAACAAGATGGCGGAGATAAACACCATTCCAAAAAGAGATTTCCAGAGGTGTTTCCGGCAGTGGATGGATCGGTGGGCTAAGTGTGTGCAAGCACTAGGGGCCAAATTTGAAGGGGATTAGGGTCCCAACCCCGTCATGTATTTGAAATATTTTTTCTGGCCTAAGGTCGTATACATTTTAGACAGTCCTCGTACATAGCTTATTATGAGGCCGAAGACATAAGAAAAAAATAAATAATACAAAGTTAGAACTATTATATATACTGTCATGAGAAGAAGTGAATAATCACTTGTGTTGTAATCCCCCCCCTCCCTTCTTTTACTCCTCTTCCTTCTACTTGATATTGAGCTTCTTTTAAGTTTCAAGTCGACCCTTTTTTCTTTTCTAAATTTCAAGTCGACTTTTTTTTTCTTTTCTAAATTTCAAGTCGACTTTTTTTTTCTCTTCTAAATTTCAAGTCGACTTTTTTTTCTCTTCTAAATTTCAAGTCGACCATTTTTTTTTAAAATTTCAAGTCGACCATTTTTTTTTTTTAATTTTAAGTCGATCCTTTCTTTTCTACATTTCAAATCGACCTTTTTTCTTTTCTACATTTCAAATCGACCTTTTTTTTTTTAAAATTTCAAATCGACCCTTTTTTTCTTTTCTACATTTCAAATCGACCCTTTTTTTTCTACATTTCAAGTCGACCCTTTTTCTTTTCTACATTTCAAGTCGACCCCTTTTTTCCCCCCAGTTTCAAATAAACCTTTTTCTTTTAATTATTTAAAGTGAAACTCTTTTTATTAATACTAAGTTGACTGTTTTAAATGTAAGGATAAAAAGAGGGAGCTTCTCAACGAAAGCTTGAGAGTATAACCCAACTAGAAGAAATAGTGAATGATGCACCCTTTTTTTGCAAGGGTATTAGTAAAAATGACTTTTACAGCTCCACGTGAACTTGATCCGAGCGTAACAAGCCCACCATCTACCCCCCTCACACTTCTATGTTTATTGCTATCGCATTTTATAACAATTTTGTATACACATGACTCCCCCATTTAACGAAGCACTTTATAGCTTCTAGTTGGTATATCTGAATAGGCAGCATCAGAATTCTTGCCCTTTAGGACTTCCATAGAATTTACAAAGTCTTAAATCTAAGAATTGAAAGTCAAAGATAAGGGGAGACTACTCTACTATTTCCAAAATATCCATACATGCTCAGATCAGAAAAGAGAAAAATATTTTATGTAAAAAAAAAAAAAAAAATGCATAAATGTTCTAAGAGTAATGAAACTATATATATATATATATATATATATATATATATATATATATATATATATATATATATATATATATATATAAAGATTTATTTATAAATATTATTCAATAGAAAAACAAAATATTTAAATTGCTAAATTCTTTCCGAAATATTATTATTTGCTTATGCAAAAACCAGCTCACACACTGAGGAAGACCTCGTTGACTGAAACGTCTCTGATATGAGCCAAGAAATTTTACGAATTTTAATATTTTGTTTTCTTTATTTTATATTAATAATTATATATATATATATATATATATATATATATATATATATATAATATGGTTTGAATAGCTGATACATCGAATTCGTTTTCCTTAAAATAGTCGCAACCAATAAAAAATAAAATATTAAAAAATGAACATATTAAATGTATTTGCTATTCAAAGCGATTAAAAGATTTTTGAACAATATATATATATGAATGAAAAATTGAATGGTTAAAGACCAAAAAAACTAAAAAGAAGTGGCATTTCAACGTTTCACCATCATGTAACAAAGGCTTTTTCAAGAATGACAAGACAAGTTGAAAAAGTAGTAACACACCTTTCGACTTTTTCTTGTCACTCTTGAAAAAGCCTTCGCTACATGACGGCGAAACGTTGAGATGCCACTTTGATTTTTTTTTTTTTTTGTATTTCATTATTTCATTTTTCTTTCATTTCGTCGGATTTATTTTAATCCTAAAGCCCAATCATGCTTGATAAGAACTCTTCATAGCAAATAGAAAAAAAAAAAAAAAAAAAAGAAAGAAAAAGGAAACATGCCAATGCCGTAAAAAGACCCGTGATAGAAAAAAAAAACATGCTGCCCTGCCCGGATGTATAAGCCCCTTCCCCCTTCCTCTCACTCACCCTGCCGGCAGTCACATGTAGACAGACTCTTAAGAAATATTTATTAAGTGGTACTCTTATAGCTGACGCACCATGTTTCCGTAATTTCGCATCGTCAATGTTCGGGCAGGTTACAGAAGCGCCCGAGAGTTGACGAGGTGAAAACTGATAAACACTAAATTGAAGACTGGCAGACGATAAATTACGACGAAGATAATCAAACTAAAATACATATATAAAAATAAAGAACGAACAAACTACAGCTAAACAACTGTTAGTAATTAGATGTTTATTTTTGTTTTGTTTTTTTGTCAAAGGAATCAAATGTTTAATCAAATGTTTTTAAATAAAATGTTATTTTATTTGTGCACCGGAAAGTTTCAAATGATGATTTTGTTTGATTTGTTAAGCAAATGTTATTGTTTAAAAAAAAAATTTTTTTAAATGTTTTTTTTTTTTGTCAATTATTTTCTTGTTAACATAAACACTGCAACAACTGTTTTTAAGCAAATTTTTTCGTTTTGTTATTTTAACGAAAACAATCAGCAGAGGCGCGAACGGGATCCAAAAAACTAACGAGAACGGGGTTATAAAAATAAATATGCAACAAGTGAGTTTAACCTACGTCGAGAAGAGATATTTGTCTACTTACCTATGATATTTGTTTGTATTTTTACGTACTATAAATGGGTTTTTATTAGATGTAAAAAAAAATTCTTGTTCATTTCTAACTTGTACTTTTTTCTAGACAAGATGGCGTCTTCTACTCACTTCCTTACGAGCAAGCGCCATTTTGTATTTGCAAGTTCGTGTTACAAAACTATTGATTTCTAATAAATAGCAGTTGGAACGGTTTAAAAATACAAACCAATATCACAGGACAGTTTTAAATTAACTTTTATCGACAACAGTTACTTTTATTTGTTGTATATTTGTTTTTTTAGCGTTTTTACTCTGCTGAGCCTCGTAAAAGATGCCCTGTTTTTTGTCAAAGGAATCAAATGTTTAATCAAATGTTTTTAAATAAAACGTTATTTTATTTGTGCACCGGAAAGTTGCAAATGATGATTTTGTTTGATTTGTTAAGCAAATGTTATTGTTTTCTTAATTTTTTTTTCAATGTTATTTTTATTTATTTTTTTAATTTTTTTTAACATTTTTTGTCAATTTATTGTCAATTTTATTCTTGTTAACATAAACACCGCAACAACTGTTTTCAAGAAAAATTTTTTTTTGGTATTAACCAAGTTTCGTCAACTCTCGGGCGAAGTAACGGAAACATGGTGCGTCAGCTATAAGAGTACCCATTAAGTTTTTATAATAAAATAAAAAGAGAAAGCCATAATTGATGAAAACGAGTGACGGAAACCGTACACTCTTTTTTGATTGGCTGTGTGTTTTGCTTTTACGGCATATCAACTGTTTTTGTTTTTATCTAAAGCTGAATTCGATTGAATTTTGGTTAAAGATTTTTTGTCCATAATATCTTCAAATATTTATTCATGGTGTTTGCGTTTACACCATATCAACCCTTTTTGGGTTATTTAATGCCGAATTCAGTCATTTTAGTAAAAACTTTTATGCCCCAAGTTCTTAATATATTCAAATATTTATTCATGGTGTTTGCTTGTTCTGTTTTACGGCATATCAACACTCATTTTAGTAAAAGATTTTATGCTTCAAGTTCTTAATATATTCAAATATTTATTCATGGTGTTTGCTTGTTCTGTTTTACGGCATATCAACACTCATTTTAGTAAAAGATTTTATGCTTCAAGTTCTTAATATATTCAAATATTTATTCATGGTGTTTGCTTGTTCTGTTTTACGACATATCAACACTCATTTTAGTAAAAGATTTTATGCTTCAAGTTCTTAATATATTCAAATATTTATTCATGGTGTTTGCTTGTTCTGTTTTACGGCATATCAACACTCATTTTAGTAAAAGATTTTATGCTTCAAGTTCTTAATATATTCAAATATTTATTCATGGTGTTTGCTTGTTCTGTTTTACGGCATATCAACACTCATTTTAGTAAAAGATTTTATGCTTCAAGTTCTTAATATATTCAAATATTTATTCATGGTGTTTGCTTGTTCTGTTTTACGACATATCAACACTCATTTTAGTAAAAGATTTTATGCTTCAAGTTCTTAATATATTCAAATATTTATTCATGGTGTTTGCTTGTTCTGTTTTACGACATATCAACACTCATTTTAGTAAAAGATTTTATGCTTCAAGTTCTTAATTCATGGGGTGTTTTTTAACTAATAATTAGTCATGATATAAATATGCATGTAGACAATTGGATACAGTTTCATGGGACTCTGTCAGGTACTACCACTTTAGGCCAGAGTCGACCTGATACTAGTGGTAACTGAGGGGTCAATTTACACTTCCCAAAGCCTCCAGATTGGGGCCTCATCGCCGGATATAGTATTGATTTACTCCTCTCCAGGAGTTAGGCACAAGGCCAGTTTTTATCTTACTCCCACAAGTAAGATGTGACCCAAGGTCGGGTCGGGAAGGTGGGGTTTAAAAATCGCCTGGGCAGCCCTGTCGGCATTCCCCGGTAGGGGCGCCTCAGGCAGTAAGCAATAAACTTACTCCTCCCCAAAGCCTGGGAGGGTGGACCTCCTAGAACTGCACAGGACAGACCCATAGACGTGCGTAAATCAAGCCCCAAAGGCCAAGACAATACCAGTCTATGGGGTGCAGTATCCATCGGAACAGATACTACACTTTGATCTTAGCCAAAAGGCCAAGAACATTTTAGTAGGAAAGCTGCTAAAATCTCAAAAAATAGTTTTCTAGATAAAGTTCCTCTTCTATCTGCATCTGTAATCCGATTAATCCCAAATTTAATTGTTCGTCTGATTAATCCCAAATTTAATTGTTCGTCTGATTAATCCCAAATTTAATTGTTCGTCTGATTAATCCTAAATTTAATTGTACGTCTGATTAATCCCAAATTTAATTGTTCGTCTGATTAATCCCAAGTTTAATTGTACGTCTGATTAATCCCAAATTTAATTGTTCGTCTGATTAATCCCAAATTTAATTGTTCGTCTGATTAATCCCAAATTTAATTGTTCGTCTGATTAATCCTAAATTTAATTGTACGTCTGATTAATCCCAAATTTAATTGTTCGTCTGATTAATCCCAAGTTTAATTGTACGTCTGATTAATCCCAAATTTAATTGTTCGTCTGATTAATCCCAAATTTAATTGTTCGTCTGATTAATCCCAAATTTAATTGTTCGTCTGATTAATCCCAAATTTAATTGTTCGTCTGATTAATCCCAAATTTAATTGTTCGTCTGATTAATCCCAAATTTAATTGTTCGTCTGATTAATCCCAAATTTAATTGTTCGTCTGATTAATCCCAAGTTTAATTGTTCGTCTGATTAATCCCAAGTTTAATTGTTCGTCTGATTAATCCCAAGTTTAATTGTTCGTCTGATTAATCCCAAATTTAATTGTTCGTCTGATTAATCCCAAATTTAATTGTTCGTCTGATTAATCCCAAATTTAATTGTTCGTCTGATTAATCCCAAATTTAATTGTTCGTCTGATTAATCCCAAATTTAATTGTTCGTCTGATTAATCCCAAATTTAATTGTTCGTCTGATTAATCCCAAATTTAATTGTTCGTCTGATTAATCCCAAATTTAATTGTTCGTCTGATTAATCCCAAATTTAATTGTTCGTCTGATTAATCCCAAATTTAATTGTTCGTCTGATTAATCCCAAATTTAATTGTTCGTCTGATTAATCCCAAGTTTAATTGTACGTCTGATTAATCCCAAGTTTAATTGTTCGTCTGATTAATCCCAAATTTAATTGTTCGTCTGATTAATCCCAAGTTTAATTGTACGTCTGATTAATCCCAAGTTTAATTGTACGTCTGATTAATCCCAAATTTAATTGTTCGTCTGATTAATCCCAAATTTAATTGTTCGTCTGATTAATCCCAAATTTAATTGTACGCCTGATTAATCCCAAATTTAACTGTTCGCCTGATTAATCCCAAGTTTAATTGTACGTCTGATTAATCCCAAATTTAATTGTTCGCCTGATTAATCCCAAGTTTAATTGTACGTCTGATTAATCCCAAGTTTAATTGTTCGTCTGATTAATCCCAAGTTTAATGGTTCGTCTGATTAATCCCAAATTTAATTGTTCGTCTGATTAATCCCAAATTTAATTGTTCGTCTGATTAATCCCAAATTTAATTGTTCGTCTGATTAATCCCAAATTTAATTGTTCGTCTGATTAATCCCAAATTTAATTGTTCGTCTGATTAATCCCAAATTTAATTGTTCGTCTGATTAATCCCAAATTTAATTGTTCGTCTGATTAATCCCAAATTTAATTGTTCGTCTGATTAATCCCAAATTTAATTGTTCGTCTGATTAATCCCAAATTTAATTGTTCGTCTGATTAATCCCAAGTTTAATTGTTCGTCTGATTAATCCCAAATTTAATTGTTCGTCTGATTAATCCCAAATTTAATTGTTCGTCTGATTAATCCCAAATTTAATTGTTCGTCTGATTAATCCCAAATTTAATTGTTCGTCTGATTAATCCCAAATTTAATTGTTCGTCTGATTAATCCCAAATTTAATTGTTCGTCTGATTAATCCCAAGTTTAATTGTTCGTCTGATTAATCCCAAATTTAATTGTTCGTCTGATTAATCCCAAATTTAATTGTTCGTCTGATTAATCCCAAATTTAATTGTTCGTCTGATTAATCCCAAGTTTAATTGTACGTCTGATTAATCCCAAATTTAATTGTTCGTCTGATTAATCCCAAATTTAATTGTTCGTCTGATTAATCCCAAATTTAATTGTTCGTCTGATTAATCCCAAATTTAATTGTTCGTCTGATTAATCCCAAGTTTAATTGTACGTCTGATTAATCCCAAATTTAATTGTTCGTCTGATTAATCCCAAATTTAATTGTACGTCTGATTAATCCCAAATTTAATTGTTCGTCTGATTAATCCCAAATTTAATTGTTCGTCTGATTAATCCCAAATTTAATTGTTCGTCTGATTAATCCCAAATTTAATTGTTCGTCTGATTAATCCCAAATTTAATTGTTCGTCTGATTAATCCCAAATTTAATTGTTCGTCTGATTAATCCCAAGTTTAATTGTACGTCTGATTAATCCCAAATTTAATTGTTCGTCTGATTAATCCCAAATTTAATTGTTCGTCTGATTAATCCCAAATTTAATTGTTCGTCTTATTAATCCCAAATTTAATTGTTCGTCTGATTAATCCCAAATTTAATTGTTCGTCTGATTAATCCCAAATTTAATTGTTCGTCTGATTAATCCCAAATTTAATTGTTCGTCTGATTAATCCCAAGTTTAATTGTACGTCTGATTAATCCCAAATTTAATTGTTCGTCTGATTAATCCCAAATTTAATTGTTCGTCTGATTAATCCCAAGTTTAATTGTACGTCTGATTAATCCCAAATTTAATTGTACGTCTGATTAATCCCAAATTTAATTGTTCGTCTGATTAATCCCAAATTTAATTGTTCGTCTGATTAATCCCAAATTTAATTGTTCGTCTGATTAATCCCAAATTTAATTGTTCGTCTGATTAATCCCAAATTTAATTGTTCGTCTGATTAATCCCAAGTTTAATTGTTCGTCTGATTAATCCCAAATTTAATTGTTCGTCTGATTAATCCCAAATTTAATTGTTCGTCTGATTAATCCCAAATTTAATTGTTCGTCTGATTAATCCCAAATTTAATTGTTCGTCTGATTAATCCCAAATTTAATTGTTCGTCTGATTAATCCCAAATTTAATTGTTCGTCTGATTAATCCCAAATTTAATTGTTCGTCTGATTAATCCCAAGTTTAATTGTACGTCTGATTAATCCCAAATTTAATTGTTCGTCTGATTAATCCCAAATTTAATTGTTCGTCTGATTAATCCCAAATTTAATTGTTCGTCTGATTAATCCCAAATTTAATTGTTCGTCTGATTAATCCCAAGTTTAATTGTACGTCTGATTAATCCCAAGTTTAATTGTACGTCTGATTAATCCCAAATTTAATTGTTCGTCTGATTAATCCCAAATTTAATTGTACGTCTGATTAATCCCAAATTTAATTGTTCGTCTGATTAATCCCAAATTTAATTGTTCGTCTGATTAATCCCAAATTTAATTGTTCGTCTGATTAATCCCAAATTTAATTGTTCGTCTGATTAATCCCAAATTTAATTGTTCGTCTGATTAATCCCAAGTTTAATTGTACGTCTGATTAATCCCAAATTTAATTGTTCGTCTGATTAATCCCAAATTTAATTGTTCGTCTGATTAATCCCAAATTTAATTGTTCGTCTTATTAATCCCAAATTTAATTGTTCGTCTGATTAATCCCAAATTTAATTGTTCGTCTGATTAATCCCAAATTTAATTGTTCGTCTGATTAATCCCAAATTTAATTGTTCGTCTGATTAATCCCAAATTTAATTGTTCGTCTGATTAATCCCAAATTTAATTGTTCGTCTGATTAATCCCAAATTTAATTGTTCGTCTGATTAATCCCAAATTTAATTGTTCGTCTGATTAATCCCAAGTTTAATTGTACGTCTGATTAATCCCAAATTTAATTGTTCGTCTGATTAATCCCAAATTTAATTGTTCGTCTGATTAATCCCAAATTTAATTGTTCGTCTGATTAATCCCAAATTTAATTGTTCGTCTGATTAATCCCAAATTTAATTGTTCGTCTGATTAATCCCAAATTTAATTGTTCGTCTGATTAATCCCAAATTTAATTGTTCGTCTGATTAATCCCAAATTTAATTGTTCGTCTGATTAATCCCAAATTTAATTGTTCGTCTGATTAATCCCAAATTTAATTGTTCGTCTGATTAATCCCAAATTTAATTGTTCGTCTGATTAATCCCAAATTTAATTGTTCGTCTGATTAATCCCAAATTTAATTGTTCGTCTGATTAATCCCAAATTTAATTGTTCGTCTGATTAATCCCAAATTTAATTGTTCGTCTGATTAATCCCAAATTTAATTGTTCGTCTGATTAATCCCAAATTTAATTGTTCGTCTGATTAATCCCAAATTTAATTGTTCGTCTGATTAATCCCAAATTTAATTGTTCGTCTGATTAATCCCAAATTTAATTTTTCGTCTGATTAATCCCAAGTTTAATTGTACGTCTGATTAATCCCAAGTTTAATTGTTCGTCTGATTAATCCCAAATTTAATTGTTCGTCTGATTAATCCCAAGTTTAATTGTACGTCTGATTAATCCCAAGTTTAATTGTACGTCTGATTAATCCCAAATTTAATTGTTCGTCTTATTAATCCCAAATTTAATTGTTCGTCTGATTAATCCCAAATTTAATTGTTCGCCTGATTAATCCCAAATTTAATTGTACGTCTGATTAATCCCAAATTTAATTGTACGTCTGATTAATCCCAAATTTAGTTGTTCGTCTGATTAATCCCAAATTTAATTGTTCGTCTGATTAATCCCAAATTTAATTGTTCGTCTGATTAATCCCAAATTTAATTGTTCGTCTGATTAATCCCAAATTTAATTGTTCGTCTGATTAATCCCAAGTTTAATTGTTCGTCTGATTAATCCCAAATTTAATTGTTCGTCTGATTAATCCCAAATTTAATTGTTCGTCTGATTAATCCCAAATTTAATTGTTCGTCTGATTAATCCCAAATTTAATTGTTCGTCTGATTAATCCCAAATTTAATTGTTCGTCTGATTAATCCCAAATTTAATTGTTCGTCTGATTAATCCCAAGTTTAATTGTACGTCTGATTAATCCCAAATTTAATTGTTCGTCTGATTAATCCCAAATTTAATTGTTCGTCTGATTAATCCCAAATTTAATTGTTCGTCTGATTAATCCCAAATTTAATTGTTCGTCTGATTAATCCCAAATTTAATTGTTCGTCTGATTAATCCCAAGTTTAATTGTACGTCTGATTAATCCCAAATTTAATTGTTCGTCTGATTATTCCCAAGTTTAATTGTTCGTCTGATTAATCCCAAATTTAATTGTTCGTCTGATTAATCCCAAATTTAATTGTTCGTCTGATTAATCCCAAATTTAATTGTTCGTCTGATTAATCCCAAGTTTAATTGTACGTCTGATTAATCCCAAGTTTAATTGTTCGTCTGATTAATCCCAAATTTAATTGTTCGTCTGATTAATCCCAAGTTTAATTGTACGTCTGATTAATCCCAAGTTTAATTGTACGTCTGATTAATCCCAAATTTAATTGTTCGTCTGATTAATCCCAAATTTAATTGTTCGTCTGATTAATCCCAAGTTTAATTGTACGTCTGATTAATCCCAAATTTAATTGTACGTCTGATTAATCCCAAATTTAATTGTTCGTCTGATTAATCCCAAATTTAATTGTTCGTCTGATTAATCCCAAATTTAATTGTTCGTCTGATTAATCCCAAATTTAATTGTTCGTCTGATTAATCCCAAATTTAATTGTTCGTCTGATTAATCCCAAGTTTAATTGTTCGTCTGATTAATCCCAAATTTAATTGTTCGTCTGATTAATCCCAAATTTAATTGTTCGTCTGATTAATCCCAAATTTAATTGTTCGTCTGATTAATCCCAAATTTAATTGTTCGTCTGATTAATCCCAAATTTAATTGTTCGTCTGATTAATCCCAAATTTAATTGTTCGTCTGATTAATCCCAAGTTTAATTGTACGTCTGATTAATCCCAAATTTAATTGTTCGTCTGATTAATCCCAAATTTAATTGTTCGTCTGATTAATCCCAAATTTAATTGTTCGTCTGATTAATCCCAAGTTTAATTGTACGTCTGATTAATCCCAAATTTAATTGTTCGTCTGATTAATCCCAAATTTAATTGTACGTCTGATTAATCCCAAATTTAATTGTTCGTCTGATTAATCCCAAATTTAATTGTTCGTCTGATTAATCCCAAATTTAATTGTTCGTCTGATTAATCCCAAATTTAATTGTTCGTCTGATTAATCCCAAATTTAATTGTTCGTCTGATTAATCCCAAGTTTAATTGTACGTCTGATTAATCCCAAATTTAATTGTTCGTCTGATTAATCCCAAATTTAATTGTTCGTCTGATTAATCCCAAATTTAATTGTTCGTCTTATTAATCCCAAATTTAATTGTTCGTCTGATTAATCCCAAATTTAATTGTTCGTCTGATTAATCCCAAATTTAATTGTTCGTCTGATTAATCCCAAATTTAATTGTTCGTCTGATTAATCCCAAGTTTAATTGTACGTCTGATTAATCCCAAATTTAATTGTTCGTCTGATTAATCCCAAATTTAATTGTTCGTCTGATTAATCCCAAGTTTAATTGTACGTCTGATTAATCCCAAATTTAATTGTACGTCTGATTAATCCCAAATTTAATTGTTCGTCTGATTAATCCCAAATTTAATTGTTCGTCTGATTAATCCCAAATTTAATTGTTCGTCTGATTAATCCCAAATTTAATTGTTCGTCTGATTAATCCCAAATTTAATTGTTCGTCTCCATTAATCCCAAGTTTAATTGTTCGTCTGATTAATCCCAAATTTAATTGTTCGTCTGATTAATCCCAAATTTAATTGTTCGTCTGATTAATCCCAAATTTAATTGTTCGTCTGATTAATCCCAAATTTAATTGTTCGTCTGATTAATCCCAAATTTAATTGTTCGTCTGATTAATCCCAAATTTAATTGTTCGTCTGATTAATCCCAAATTTAATTGTTCGTCTGATTAATCCCAAATTTAATTGTTCGTCTGATTAATCCCAAATTTAATTGTTCGTCTGATTAATCCCAAGTTTAATTGTACGTCTGATTAATCCCAAATTTAATTGTTCGTCTGATTAATCCCAAATTTAATTGTTCGTCTGATTAATCCCAAATTTAATTGTTCGTCTTATTAATCCCAAATTTAATTGTTCGTCTGATTAATCCCAAATTTAATTGTTCGTCTGATTAATCCCAAATTTAATTGTTCGTCTGATTAATCCCAAATTTAATTGTTCGTCTGATTAATCCCAAGTGTCACAAGATGCAAGGGAAATAATCCGATCCACTTTTTCGTTTCTCATTGTAGCAAAGTTGCTTCCCTTGGTATAAAGAACTAAACAAAAAAATGAATGCTGTTTATTTCTTAGTTAAATCCATTTACAAATTAACAAACACATGTGTTATTTGTGTCATACGGACTCTCTCTTCTTCTCTACGGGTCTGTCTGTCTGTGTCTGTCAGACTCTCTTCTGCTCCCGGCACTAAAAGCGAACCTGTTGAATAAGCTTTGTTTACGTCATCTGCCATCAGCTCTGTCGTAAATGTCTGAACTGATTTCCTAGAATTTCTTGGAAAATACCATTCTTTTGTCGAACGTGTTTGGACAAAGAATGTTTTCGCTTTGTCTTTTCTTTCTGAAATAATTCTTTGTTCTTCTGGGTTTTTTTTTTTAATTTTGACCACAAATCTGTCTTCAGGCGACCCAGGTTCAAAACCCGCATTCTGCCTAATAACATTAGACATCTCAGGACGAGGAACTACTCAAGATTTTGAAGTAGAGGTTGAAGAGCAAACCTTGTTTTTATAGACATGGGCATGTTACCATCTGAGGAACCTCCGGTCAGTATCTCATAAAATGGCTGGAATATAACACTAAATCATCTGAGGACTAAAACTGTCTACTCAAAGTCTGCTTTGACTGATTGGAAATATAAATGTGGTCAACATACATGTGGATTTAGAAATTCTCTTCAATCTATGGATCTACCAAACCCATGCTACTCGTTCTTGGCCTTTTGGCTAAGATCAAAGTGTTGTATCTGTTCCGATGGATACTGCACCCCATAGACTGGTATTGTCTTGGCCTTCGGGGCTTGATTTACGCCGGTCTATGGGTCTGTCCTGTGCAGTTCTAGGAGGTCCACTCTCCCAGGCTTCGCCTCCCCTCTTTGGGGAGGAGTAAGTTTATTGCTTACTGCCTGAGGCGCCCCTACCAGGGAATGCCGACAAGGCTGCCCAGGCAATTTTTAAACCCCACTTTCCCGACCCTACCTTGGGTCATATCTTACTTGTGGGAGTAAGATAAAAACTGGCCTTGTGCCTAACTCCTGGAGAGGAGTAAATCAATACCCTAACCCTAAGGCAAATATAAAAAAATTATATGCATTGTTGTTTCTTTAAAATATTTGTTCGTAATTTTTATTTATTTTTGTTTAAATAAAATCGCTTAAAATAAAAGTACACAACTGGATTATTTCCCTTTCTTACTAGCTTTTTCCGTTTAACTAAAAAGTAGAAATGGAAGGATAAGTCTCCGTGAGTGCGAGTCGGGTCTATCAGTCTACTGCCTGTACGTTTTGATGAAGACACAGAGCTGTCTTTGCTCTCTCAAGTTTGAAAAACGCCCCCCCACACCCAGGAAAAAAAAAAAAAATTTTTTTCGTGTTTCTTGTTACTTATAAAATTTTCACATGTTTTTCTTTTTAAGCTGTTCTGTTTAAGATTAAGAAATTCGTCTGGTTTCTGAGTGCAGTTTTTAAAAACAATTTTTTATGGAAGTCGCTCCAGACAAGACATGAAGCCACTTGATGTAAACAAGTAAGAAAAAAAAAAATATATATATTTTCGGGAAAAATTAGATACCTCCGATTTTTGTTAAATTTTTAGCAATAGTTATTAGACAGTAATTATTTTTTTTATGGAATTCGCTCCAGGCAAGGCATGACGCCACTTGATGTAAGGAGCTCAAAAAAGAAAATTATCACTTCAAGGTCGAAGACTAGCCAACGATAAGTGTTAGATGGATAGGTTTCGACCCAGAAAACAGCAATTCTTCAAGAAAGTAGTTCTTCAAGTTGCAAGAAAGTATGGTGAAGTTGAAATGGAGAGTCGTCATTCGAAAAAGGTTGGGAATCCTTGCTTTAAAAGATTTTTTTTTAACCAACATCAATCTAAAGAAAGCTCGCCATAATGTCTAAATATGGAATACTTTTTTCTTTTAAATATATCTCCTCACTCTGGGAATTCATTGGCAAGAATCTTTGTAGAAACAAAATCTAACCACACAATTAGATGTTTTTTTTCTAATTTAAATGAAACTTTTGAAACAAATTACGCATTCAAGTTCAAAGAAAGTTAATAAACTTCAGAAATAATGCTAACAAAATTATAAGAACATTTTTTTTTTGATGGGGGGGTCCTATCTGATGAAATATTTAAAAGAATTGTATATATATATATATATGTTCAGTATTTTTATGTAGTTCAATAACACATCAATACCACAGAGGACAGATTCATGTCATTTTTTTCACAACTTATTTTTTATTTCGCAGACAATTGTTTCGGCTAACATCAAGATATTTGTAAAAAATAAAAAATAAGTTGTGAAAAAAAATGACGTGAATCTGTCCTCTGTAATAATGGTGTGGTATTGAACTAAATAAAAATACTGAATATAGCATAGCTCTAGTTTTAAACTATTGAGCTATTATAAGTAATTTATGTTCCAAAATAAAAAATACACACACACACACATATATATATTATTTCATGTATACACATATATTATAAGGAGATATAATATATTATGTATCGATTTTCAGTATTTACTTCAACAGTGCTCGATACGTGAGTAGAGCTAGGTAGTAAGATATGAAAATATATTTATGGCAATTAAGCTACACAGAGGCGTCCGCATTTCATTCCCATCAGGAAATGTAGACGCCTCTGTGTAGATTACTTATATATATATCTATATATCTATATATATATATATATATTTTAATTTTTTTAGTTACAGATTCAATCCGAATGGAAAAATAAGCTTAATATGAAATTATATAGAGTTATATACGTCATATTTCCAACTCAATATTTTTAACGTACAGAGCAAATATTTAAGAATAACAAATTAATAAATGTATATAGATTACTTTTTTCAAAATAACGATAACCTATGGCTTTCGCACATGCGTAATCAGTTCTATTCGTACTCTGACATGTTGACAAAGCGATTCCCGTCAGATCACAGAAGTTAAATGAGGTTCAGTGAATATTTTGAGTTGTGCAGATGACTTAGTTAAGTCATGTTGTAACATTGGTTCCCATCAGATCACCGAAGTTAAGCAATGTTGAGCCGGGTCAGTACTTAGATGGGTGACCATTTGGAAATACGACACTACACTTCTTGTCAGATCATGGGAGTTAAGCGACATTGAGTGAATATTTCAAGTTGTGGGGATGACCCAGTCAAGTCACGTTGACACACTGGTTCCCACCAGATCACCGAAGTTAAGACCCTGGTCAGTACTTAGATAGGGGACAATTTGTGACTTTATCTGATGCTGTAAGAAAATATTCCATCCAGGTGTATAATTTGTGAGAGACGGGCATCTTGTTATAACGATGGCTCGGGCCAAGCGTTCCGTTATTTAAAAATAATTATTTGACTGCACATGCCTGAACTCGCACGCTTTCAATGCGTATACACAGATGACTTTCACGCATAGAAAAAGGTCTGCGTGAACATTACCATAAACCGCTTCACCGCCGATTTTGATTGAACCAGAGGAGGGACGTTTACTCAATTAGAATACATGGACCTTGAAATGAACTTTCCGGAGATGTAGTAAATATGTCAGCAATGCAGCAGTTCAAAGCAAAATTGGACAGATGCTGCTGGGCCACTGCATCCTCTTCTGTGCAAATTTCTACCTCACTTTTCCCTACACGGCAACTGAAGCCGGTTTTATTTTTTTGACAAATTTATTGAATTGGATGGTTAGGTGTGTTTTAGACGTGTCTAAAAAGAACTACCCGCTTTTATTTACCAAAAACATAAAATAAAAAGGTTAAAAGTGGAATTCTGTTGTTTTTTTTTGTTTTTTTTAGGTGTACAGTTATAATGAGAGAGAATCGAACACAGAGGTGAGAGAGGAAAATAAGGAAGAAATAGAGCAAAAATTATGCACAGGTTAGAAAGTAAAGTAAAAGCAACACACCATGCTGCAGACAGGAGGAAATAGAGCAAAGTCCCCAGAAAAATGGAGATCAGCTCATATATCATGATTGAGGGTGTACGTGCCGGTTGTGGTTATGTATATGTGTGTGTATTCATTAGAGAGAGAGAGGAAGGAAAAGAATAGGAGAGTATATATTTGGGAATGTATGTGCGAGCGTGTGTATATATATATATATATATATATATATATATATATATAGAGAGAGAGAGAGAGAGAGAGAGAAACTAATCGAAACATATATATATATATATATAAATTGGGGAAAGTTCATTTTTTTAAGCATCTTTTGAATTTTAATATAAATATATAGGCAAAATGCCTTCATAAGAAACCATGTGTCGGATGCAGATATTTTTTATTAAATCAAAATAAAAAATACAAAACATTTTTTTTCTTCTTCATCTTGACTTTTTTTAATCTTTTTGATAAAAAATGAAGAAAAAAAAATGTTTTTATTTTTATTTTGATTTAATAAAAAATATATGCCTCTAACACATGGTTTCTTATGAAGGCATTTTGCCTCTATCTATCTATCTATCTATATATCTATATATATATATATATAGAAAGAGAGAGAGAGAGAGAGAGAGAGATAAATATATATAGATAGATTTATATAAAAGACGAAATGAAAAAAACAACAAATCAAACACAGGAGAAAGAAAAACAAACAAGAGATTGCCGTGTTTCGTTCGGATATACGAACGTCTTCAGAAGAAGATTATTTTTTTCTGAAGACGTTTTTATATCCGAACGAAACCAGTCAATCTCTTGTTTCTGGTCTTTCTCCTGTGTTTAATTTGTTTTTTTCCATTTTGTGTTTTACTACATTTTGTCTCTACCACATTTCATGATATATTGTGTATTTTTTCCTCATATATATATATATATTATCCTCATATATATATATACACACACATATATAATTATATATATATATATATATATATATAATTTTATCCTCATATATATATATATATATATAATTTTATTTTTTGTTTTTTCCGTTTTGTCTTTTATATAAAAGTGCTCAATAAATAGATTCGTATATTAAGTATAAAACAAAACTTTATTTATACAAACATTTTTGGCTACACATTTGCACTCATTTTTCGGTTTCGGCCTATCTAGAAACAAACTAAACCTCCACAGGCCACTTGCATCCACTTCAAACAGTGGCCTGAAGAGGTCTAGGACCGAAATATGTCTGCAAATGTGTAGCCAAAAATGTTTGTATAAATAAAAAGTTTTACATCTAATTTCACTTACACACATTATTTATATATATATATATATATTTAAGCAAACATTAAATAAAACGGAGTGATTTTGCTTGATAAAAAATTTTTTTTTTTCAATTTTCCGAATGGTCCATTTCGTGTTTCGGTCAAATTGGTGTATGTAAGTTCCGTGAGTTTCTAGTTCCATTTTCTTTTCTTTTTCGCGAGTACTTTCGATTTGATTCGTCAAAAAAGTACTCGCAGAAAAGGAAAGAAAATAGAACAAGAAACACACGGAACTTACATACACCAATTTGACCGAAACACGAAATGGACCATTCGGAAAATTGAAAAAATAAAAAAAAATGTTATCAAGCAAAATCACTCCGTTTTATTTAATAATGTTTGCCTAAATGAAAATATGCTGCCTAGATTTTCATATATATATATATATATATATATGAAGAAAAGTGGGGATAAAATGATCCGACGTAATGAAAAATGAAAAAAGGAAAGCCAAAACCTATGTGATCTATGTATTCATCAACGTTTCGTCTTTATTGAAAGACTTCCTCAGGATGAAGAAAGCAATGTAGAAAAATCATACAGAATATTAATTTTGATATCAGAAAGTGTTTTTTGTTCTCTGCTTGTTCACGCCAACGGCCATGCCGAACTTTGGACACTTTCTGACATATCAAAATTAATATTCTGTATGATTTTTCTACATTGTCTTCTTCATCCTGAGGAAATCTTTTAATAAAGACGAAACGTTGATGAATACATAAATCACATAGGTTTTGGCTTTCCTTTTTTCATATATATATATATATATATATATATAATTATTAATGACAATATATGTATTAGCCTATACTATCAGTGCCTTTTTTACTTTGCAGTCTCTTTAAAAGATTCAGCTCGATAATTGTCAATTAGTAACAACAGAGCAAATATAAGTCATGTTCATTTTATATTCCAATATCCATGTTTTTATTTTATTATTTTTTCACATTTCCAAAAACCATAACATTTCTGTGGGATATATTTTTTACGGTCCGTTTCATTTGTCTTGTGCCAAACAACATTTTTATGTCAATATCGTCTCTGCAACACTACAAAATCATCAGAAAAATTCACAAAGAGTAAAAAGTTCTTGGATTAAAGTGTCTTGAAAAAAAAAACTACACTGTACAGTGGTTCATTTTTGGGTGAAAGCAATAAAAAATTTATTTGTGAATTTTTTTGATGATTTTGTAATGTTGCAGAGACGACATTGACATAAAAATGAAACGGACCGTAAAAATATATCTCACAGAAATGTTATGTTTTTTGGAAATGTGAAAAATAAAAATAAAAATAATAAAATAAAAACATGTTTATTGGAATATAAAATGAACCTGACTTATATATATATATATGTGTGTGTGTTTGTGTGTATGTATGTATGTATGTACACATACTTTGAAAGAAAAAGAAAAGCAAGTGGAAATTTTGAGCAAATACGTCAATAGATAAGATTTGAAGAAAAAAAGAGCGCGGGAGAGAAAGAAGTCACTCGTGCAAGAGCAAAAACACGGAGAAACGGTGTTGACCCAGTCAGTAACAAAATATTGAAAACACCAAACAATATTCTTAACAACTCGCATACCAAACATCTGTTTTTTTTTTGTACTGAATCTGACAGATTATCATTTTATCCCTTAAGATCTTATATACACAATTCCAAATAAAATCCAAGGGAGATAAATCAGAAAAATAAGACGAAGATACATTATTTATAATTGGGGTCTCCGCCGAATTGATCGTTATTATTACAATGCTTTTGGTTTGTAATGCTACTTTTACAGTTTTTATATGTTGTCAACTGAAAATAAATGTGCACCTGTACCTGGTATATTCCTTTCCTTTATTATTTGTTCGTGTAATATTTATTTGCGACCTCGACTAAATCTAGAGCTCGTAGGTAAAATAGCCTTCATATTCCAATGCAGTGATGTTATTTTAGTTTTTAATTTTTTATTTGTCTGCACATTTGTAAACTTAAGGTAGACGACTCCTATTATATTCTTCAATTTAAAATGAGTTATCTCCCTTGCTGACTTTTAAAAAAAAATGTTTTATATTAGCAATTGACTGAGCCGGACTAAGTAATTTAAAAAATAAATTGTAGCTGAATACATTACTATATTGCCAATAACATGGTACAACAATAACCAATGAAAATTGGTTAATCAGAAGCAAAATTTGATTTGTCAGCTTAAATGCTATTTGGGTCTGATTTTGAAAATCTGACAACATAACTTTATATGTTAGATTATGCTTTTTTTTGGGGGGGGGGGGCATCTCTTGTTTTAAAAAAGAATCTCATTGAATATATAATATGAACATAGATATCAAATTCTTCAAAAAAAAAAATTTGGTAATCACCAGGACATAAATTATTTTCGCGAAAATACCGTTAGGAAAATTAGTCGAAAACAATTTATTTTGCTTTAACTAGTCATTTCTGAGCTTTTTTTTTTTTTTTTTTCGTTAAAAAAAAAATAATATTTAAAAGAAGTTTTGGTGCTTGTATAATAAAAAGCCGAAAAAAAGTTTTTCTTGTCTTTTAGTGTTGGAGAGGTAATTAAGGGGCAGGTAACTCTTACAACGAATTTTAAACACGATTTTCCAGTAATCAAAACTGATGGCTTTAATTGGCGTTGCACATGTGGCTACTGTGCAAGGAGAACGTCGATTAGACATAAAAGGTTTAGGTTTAGGGTTAGAAAAATATTGTTCGAAAGCTAGAGCTGTTGTGAAGAGTGACCTGCCCCTTATTTACCTCTCAAACACTAAAAGACAAAAAAAACTTTTTTTCAGCTTTTTATTATAAAAGCACCGAAGTTTTAAGCTAATTTACTTTACCGTAAATAATGAAATGAGTAAAATAATCCCCGGTAGCCATTTTGAACTAAGTACATAACCTGAATGGAAGCGAGTAAAGGTTGAAAATGCAGAAGCCAAATATTCGACCGTTACTTGCTTCCGCTCAAGTTTTGTATCTCGTTCAAAATGGCTGTTGGGGGATCATTTAACACAATTCATTATTTACGGTAAAATAAATTGACTTAAAACTTCTTCTTTTAAATATTAAAATTTTGGTGCTTGTACAGAGAAGCGTCCGTAATAAATTATTAATACCACAAAAAAAAAAAAGCAGTATTATATATTTACGCAGCAGATTTAAATAAGAATCCTCACCAAAAAGTAGGAAAAATTATCGAGTACGAACTTTAATTAAAAGCAAAATCCATTTTTCGGGAACAGTCAATCAACATGGTCAAAGGTAGCTATCTTGTCAATTATGACAAACGTGCTTACCTCCCCTGATTATGTCTCCCGTTAGTTTAAGATGGCCGCCTTTGAATTACTTTTTCTTCCGTGCATGTACACATCAATCTTGCTGCATGTTTCACCCCTTCTCTCTGTGTGTGGGCAAGTGGCGGCTAGATGCCAAGTGGGACATTTTTTTTTATTTACAGAAGATGTAAATATATATATATATATACTAGCGGGACACCATGGAAATTTCACGGCGTTTTCTACATAATTCTGTATAATTTCCTGTTAATAATAATAATATTCCTTTTGAAATAATAAATCCCTGTCAGGATCAATACTATTCAGAAAAAAATGACTCTTTATTCTTCTATAAAAATAATTGCTAAATATTCTTTAGATAAATAAAACGAATATGTCTCATCTGAGTTTTCTAGTGATTTTTTTTTTTTAGCCGGTGAGACTTTTTTTTTTTAATGGACAAAAATAACTTTATGGTGAAGGTAAATGAAGAGGAAAGCGTATCGAAACAAACCGGAGAAAGAAAGAGGATGACTATTCAAGCCATTCGCTTTTGGGCGTCCGTTCAAATCGCATTTCAATCCACCACAACTTTCTTTTCCAGTTGTTCTCAAAGTGGAAACAAAGCTCTTTTAATCCATTATTACTAGCGGGACCCCGTGGAAATTCCACTGTGATTTCTACATTAATATCTAAAATTTACTGCTGTTGTTGTTGTTGTGTTTAATAATAATAATAATAATAATAATAATAATAATTGTTACACCGGCCGTTCTTACACAGGAGAAACTACACCGGTTGTCACTATAAATAGTGCGAGTCACCAGAAGACAAAGCACAGTCTTGTAACTGTCTAGCCAACAGCTAGTCACTTTCTTACTTTGTTAATACACTTGTTAAACCAACCCTCGACTTGACTTCCTTTATTTATTATTTACTGTGGAACAACTTCACAACAATAATAATAATAATAATAATAATAATAATAATAATAATATTCCTTTTGAAATAATAAATCTATGTCAGGGTCAATACTATTAAGAAAAAAATTACTCTTTCTTCTTCCGTAAAAATAATTTTCATTGTCAACTAAATTCTCTTTAAATAGATAAAACGAATGTCACTTCTTTATTTATTTTATTTATTTATTTATTTAAAATTATAACAATTTAATTCTTTTTAAAACAATAAATATTCTGTCTTCTTAACGTAAAAATAATTGTCAGCTAAATATTCTTCAAATCGATAAAACGAATGTCGCTTTTTAAAATGTATTTATCGAAAATTGTACTTTTTTTTTAGTCGAAGGGAGGACAGCAATTTGATTTGGGAACAATTCATTTTAAAATCGGTAATGTCGGGATTTTTTTTTTACCTTAGCAATATCAGATTAATAACCAATTACCATCTTTGCTGATCGGACGATCTCATTTTTCAAAAAAATATGTGTGAAAGGTGATAACGTACGTACGAGCATGAAGTGCCTTAGATTATTATTGTATAGATGGTAGCGTGTGTGGATGTATATTAATATATAGATTGCTAATATGTTTGCTTTTTATTTAAAAAAAAAAGAAGATTTTTGATTCAGTGAGATATTGGATTGGAACGAGTTTTTAGAATACTGAATGTGTGATGTGAAACTGCATCGGCCGGGTTAAGAGGTGTGTAAAAGGTAGTAGTAGTAGTAGTAATAATAGTAAAAGTAGTAGTAATGATATATATATATATATATATATATATATATATATATATACACATAGTTCTAAAAAACTCACTGCAGAATTGGCCGTCTTTTGAACTAGTGGACAGATTCACCAGACTAGTAAGACTCAGAGTTCCTGAATTTTTTGCGTCATACAAAAGACTTCCTTTCTTGCCTTGAAACAATTGAAGAAAAAAAAAAAAAAAAAAAAAAGATGAAAATAAAAATGATGACAGAAAGAAGAAATACACTCTGGAAGGAAACGTGACTAAAGGTGATGAACCCTAAAAAAAAAACAAAGATTACCTGACTCCCATTCCTATTGCGCAGGAAAAGATCTTGTTTTGGGGATTTAAAAAATAAATAAATAAATAATTAAAAAATTTTTTTTTTTTTTTTTTTTTTTTTTTTTAATGAAAGTCTATGACAGGGGGTTGGATGACAGGAATTTTTTTTAAAAGAAGGTGCTGAAGAGTCGATGTGTTCCTACCAGTCGGTTTCTACACCATATCCGGCATGACCAGATCGATGAAACTGTAATGTATAGTTTTTAAATAATATATTTATTTATATATATATATATATATATATATATATAAGTAAGTATTAAGTTTAAGATTATATTGTTCCATTATAATACGACAATTTCAGAAGCAAATAACTTTTACACATGTTTCTGTAGGAGTCGGAGGCAATCAAAGGTAATCCATGGAGTTG
Organism: Sepiola atlantica; assembly: GCA_963556195.1. Lineage (NCBI taxonomy): Eukaryota > Metazoa > Mollusca > Cephalopoda > Sepiida > Sepiolidae > Sepiola > Sepiola atlantica. The sequence goes on along the minus strand of OY744551.1, from coordinate 49,974,818 downwards.
CTTATAACAGCCTGGATTACCTTTGATTGCTTCTGACTTCCCCAGAAACATGCGTAAAAGTTATTTGATTCCGAAATTGTCATGAAATTATAGAATTATATAACCTTGAATTTAGTATTTTATTTATTTATTTATTTATTTATTTATTAATGACTCTATTGGATATTTAACATTTAAAAATTGAGCTTCATCTTAGCTTTTGAAAACCCTCAGTGTTTAAGCTCAATAGGCATTATTTTATAATTCCAGAGCATTTATAAATAGAAAATAGAAAAAGCAGATTCCAGCGGCAATATCTTAATTTTCCAGTAAAGAGAATCCATGTTGACAGCCACTTGTCTGGACAAATGGAGAAACGGTTGTCAAAAACGACGAATCTCTTTACTGGAATCTGATTTGTCTATTTATATATAGTTTAAATATAAAAAAGCAGATCTACAAACACAATACAATCAAATGATATCTTGCAATTTTAATATATCGTCTTTATGTTTGGAAAGACTTAGTCGCAAACTGGAAATATTTACAATTTTGAAGCATAGATATTAGTGATAGGACGATTTCAATATTTTTATCCGATGCCGATACAATTCCCGATTCTGTTCTAAATTTCCGATTCTGATACAATTACCGATTCTGTTCTAAATTCCCAATTCAGATACAATTACCGATTCTGTTCTAAATTTCCAATTCCGATACAATTACCGATTCTGTTCTAAATTCCCAATGCAGATACAATTACCGATTCTGTTCTAAATTTCCGATTCCAATACAATTACCGATTCTGTTCTAAATTCCCAATTCAGATACAATTACCGATTCTGTTCTAAATTCCCGATTCCGATACAATTACCGATTCTGTTCTAAATTCCTAATGTGATACAATTACCGATTCTGTTCTAAATTTCCGATTCCGATACAATTACCAATTCTGTTCTAAATTTCCGATTCCAATACAATTACCGATTCTGTTCTAAATTTCCGATTCCAATACAATTACCGATTCTGTTCTAAATTCCCGATTCCGATACAATTACCGATTCTGTTCTAAATTCCCAATTCAGATACAATTACCGATTCTGTTCTAAATTCCCGATTTCAATACAATTACCGATTCTGTTCTAAATTTCCGATTCCAATACAATTACCGATTCTGTTCTAAATTCCCGATTCCGATACAATTACCGATTCTGTTCTAAATTCCCGATTCCGATACAATTACCGATTCTGTTCTAAATTCCCGATTCCGATACAATTACCGAATCTGTTCTAAATTCCCGATTCCAATACAATTACCGATTCTGTTCTAAATTTCCGATTCCAATACAATTACCGATTCTGTTCTAAATTTCCGATTCCAATACAATTACCGATTCTGTTCTAAATTCCCGATTCCGATACAATTACCGATTCTGTTCTAAATTCCCGATTCCGATACAATTACCGATTCTGTTCTAAATTCCCGATTCCGATACAATTACCGATTCTGTTCTAAATTCCCGATTCCGATACAATTACCGATTCTGTTCTAAATTTCCGATTCCAATACAATTACCGATTCTGTTCTAAATTTCCGATTCCAATACAATTACCGATTCTGTTCTAAATTCCCGATTCCGATACAATTACTGATTCTGTTCTAAATTTCTGATTCTGTTCTAAATTTCCGATTCCGATACAATTACCGATTCTGTTCTAAATTCTCAATTCCGATACAATTACCGATTCTGTTCTAAATTCCCAATGCAGATACGATTACCGATTCTGTTCTAAATTTCCGATTCCAATACAATTACCGATTCTGTTCTAAATTCTCAATTCAGATACAATTACCGATTCTGTTCTAAATTCCCGATTCCGATACAATTACCGATTCTGTACTAAATTCCCGATTCCGATACAATTACCGATTCTGTTCTAAATTCCTAATGTGATACAATTACCGATTCTGTTCTAAATTTCCGATTCCGATACAATTACCAATTCTGTTCTAAATTTCCGATTCCAATACAATTACCGATTCTGTTCTAAATTTCCGATTCCAATACAATTACCGATTCTGTTCTAAATTCCCGATTCCGATACAATTACCGATTCTGTTCTAAATTCCCAATTCAGATACAATTACCGATTCTGTTCTAAATTCCCAATTCAGATACAATTACCGATTCTGTTCTAAATTCCCGATTCCAATACAATTACCGATTCTGTTCTAAATTCCCGATTCCGATACAATTACCGATTCTGTTCTAAATTCCCGATTCCGATACAATTACCGATTCTGTTCTAAATTCCCGATTCCGATACAATTACCGATTCTGTTCTAAATTCCCGATTCCGATACAATTACCGATTCTGTTCTAAATTCCCGATTCCGATACAATTACCGATTCTGTTCTAAATTTCCGATTCCAATACAATTACCGATTCTGTTCTAAATTTCCGATTCCGATACAATTACCGATTCTGTTCTAAATTCCCGATTCCGATACAATTACCGATTCTGTTCTAAATTCCCAATTCAGATACAATTACCGATTCTGTTCTAAATTCCCGATTCCAATACAATTACCGATTCTGTTCTAAATTTCCGATTCCAATACAATTACCGATTCTGTTCTAAATTCCCGATTCCGATACAATTACCGATTCTGTTCTAAATTCCCGATTCCGATACAATTACCGATTCTGTTCTAAATTCCCAATTCAGATACAATTACCGATTCTGTTCTAAATTCCCGATTCCAATACAATTACCGATTCTGTTCTAAATTTCCGATTCCAATACAATTACCGATTCTGTTCTAAATTCCCGATTCCGATACAATTACCGATTCTGTTCTAAATTCCCGATTCCGATACAATTACCGATTCTGTTCTAAATTCCCGATTCCAATACAATTACCGATTCTGTTCTAAATTTCCGATTCCAATACAATTACCGATTCTGTTCTAAATTTCCGATTCCAATACAATTACCGATTCTGTTCTAAATTCCCGATTCCGATACAATTACCGATTCTGTTCTAAATTCCCGATTCCGATACAATTACCGATTCTGTTCTAAATTCCCGATTCCGATACAATTACCGATTCTGTTCTAAATTCCCGATTCCGATACAATTACCGATTCTGTTCTAAATTTCCGATTCCAATACAATTACCGATTCTGTTCTAAATTTCCGATTCCAATACAATTACCGATTCTGTTCTAAATTCCCGATTCCGATACAATTACCGATTCTGTTCTAAATTCCCGATTCCGATACAATTACCGATTCTGTTCTAAATTTCTGATTCTGTTCTAAATTTCCGATTCCGATACAATTACCGATTCTGTTCTAAATTCTCAATTCCGATACAATTACCGATTCTGTTCTAAATTCCCAATGCAGATACGATTACCGATTCTGTTCTAAATTTCCGATTCCAATACAATTACCGATTCTGTTCTAAATTCCCAATTCAGATACAATTACCGATTCTGTTCTAAATTCCCGATTCCGATACAATTACCGATTCTGTACTAAATTCCCGATTCCGATACAATTACCGATTCTGTTCTAAATTCCTAATGTGATACAATTACCGATTCTGTTCTAAATTTCCGATTCCGATACAATTACCAATTCTGTTCTAAATTTCCGATTCCAATACAATTACCGATTCTGTTCTAAATTTCCGATTCCAATACAATTACCGATTCTGTTCTAAATTCCCGATTCCGATACAATTACCGATTCTGTTCTAAATTCCCAATTCAGATACAATTACCGATTCTGTTCTAAATTCCCAATTCAGATACAATTACCGATTCTGTTCTAAATTCCCGATTCCAATACAATTACCGATTCTGTTCTAAATTCCCGATTCCGATACAATTACCGATTCTGTTCTAAATTCCCGATTCCGATACAATTACCGATTCTGTTCTAAATTCCCAATTCAGATACAATTACCGATTCTGTTCTAAATTCCCGATTCCAATACAATTACCGATTCTGTTCTAAATTTCCGATTCCAATACAATTACCGATTCTGTTCTAAATTTCCGATTCTGATACAATTACCGATTCTGTTCTAAATTCCCGATTCCGATACAATTACCGATTCTGTTCTAAATTCCCAATTCAGATACAATTACCGATTCTGTTCTAAATTCCCGATTCCAATACAATTACCGATTCTGTTCTAAATTTCCGATTCCAATACAATTACCGATTCTGTTCTAAATTCCCGATTCCGATACAATTACCGATTCTGTTCTAAATTCCCGATTCCGATACAATTACCGATTCTGGTCTAAATTCCCAATTCAGATACAATTACCGATTCTGTTCTAAATTCCTAATTCAGATACAATTACCGATTCTGTTCTAAATTCTCAATTCAGATACAATTACTGATTTTGTTCTAAATTCCCAATTAAGATACAATTACCGATTCTGTTCTAAATTCCCAATTCAGATACAATTACTGATTCTGTTCTAAATTCCCAATTCAGATACAATTACCGATTCTGTTCTAAATTCCCGATTCTGTTCTAAATTCCCGATTCAGATACAATTACCGATTCTGTTCTAAATTTCCGATTCCAATACAATTACCAATTCTGTTCTAAATTTCCGATTCCAATACAATTACCGATTCTGTTCTAAATTCCCGATTCCGATACAATTACCGATTCTGTTCTAAATTCCCGATTCTGATACAATTACTGATTCTGTTCTAAATTCCCGATTCCGATACAATTACCGATTCTGTTCTAAATTCCCGATTCAGATACAATTACCGATTCAGATACAATTACCGATTCTGTTCTAAATTCCCGATTCTGATACAATTACTGATTCTGTTCTAAATTTCCGATTCCGATACAATTACCGATTCTGTTCTAAATTTCCGATTCCGATACAATTACCAATTCTGTTCTAAATTCCCAACGTTTTTTTTTGTTTTTTTTAAGTTGACAGTTAATAACTCATTTATGGTTAAGTTTTTTGAATAATACAGACGAAATATTAAAATCTCACCACATCAGTTAATTTGATAGTATTGTCTTGGTAGATCCGCTTTTTCCATTTCATCATCTCCATTTGTCTTTATATTTTTATAATATGTTTGTCATATCTTAAGACTTTATTGTAGTTTCATGTTCTTTTTTATCTTCGAAAGTGTTTGCATAAATTCCTGCCTGATTTTTTTTTAATGCATTTAAATACAAATTAAAACTTTGTATGAAAATATCTAGAAAATACGTTCAGAAATGTATTAAAACACTTCCGAAGATTGGATAAACCATGAAACTGCAGCCACATTTATGATTATTATCATTTATATAAAATTTCCTTTTATACACAGATACATCATATGATTTAATAGAAAACAATCTTTTTAATTCTTGTGTATCTGCATATAAACACGATTTTACAATGTAATACTAAAACTATATATACATATATATATATATAGCACTAAAAGTAATATTAATATATATATATATATATATATATATATAGCACTAAAAGTAATATTAATATATATATATATATATAGCACTAAAAGTAATATTAATATATATATAGCACTAAAAGTAATATTAATATATATATATATATATATATATATATAGCACTAAAAGTAATATTAATATATATATATAGCACTAAAAGTAATATTAATATATATATATATATATATATATAGCACATATATAGCACTAAAAGTAATATTAATATATATATATATATATATATATAGCACATATATAGCACTAAAAGTAATATTAATATATATATATATATATATATATAGCACTAAAAGTAATATTAATATATATATATATATATATATATATATAGCACTAAAAGTAATATTAATATATATATATATATATATATATATATAGCACTAAAAGTAATATTAATATATATATATATATATATATATATATATATATAGCACTAAAAGTAATATTAATATATATATATATATATAGCACTAAAAGTAATATTAATATATATATATATATATATATATAGCACTAAAAGTAATATTAATATATATATATATATATATATATATATATATATATAGCACTAAAAGTAATATTAATATATATATATATAGCACTAAAAGTAATATTAATATATATATATAGCACTAAAAGTAATATTAATATATATATATATATATATATATATATATAGCACTAAATGTAACACTATAAGATATATACATATATATATATATATATATATATATATATATATATATATATATGTATGTCATTTAGTAAAACAAGCTTTTAGTCAATAAAGCGTTTTGACAGTAGATACGTTGTATTTAACAGAAAGCCCCATTTTACGAGCAATTCTTTCATGGCCTAATGCTTAGAACTGCTGACTATAAACTAATGGTTCGATCCCGGCCTAGGGAGAGGTGCTAGTTTAGCCGCACTGAAGAGCTGTGATACAGCGAAACAGTCTGCCTGTGGATGATTATCTATATCTATATATATATGGGAAATGAAAAAGGAAAAACCAAGAGATATTTTTTATATATTCATCAACGTTTCGTCTTTATTGTAAGACTTCCTCAGGATGATAATTTTAAGGAAAATGTCATGCAAGTACATCGAAATATTGAGTTGAGATGATGGGTTTCACTTAATGTACCCACTTAAAGCTTTCCATATTCATTTCACTCTTTGCTACTGACTGACTTCTTGCACCCTGGACCCTCGTCCAGTGCTCTTAGTAGCCACGGCTACTACTTTTCCTTATCAACCCATCTTGGTTTTTCCGTTTTCATTTCCCATTACGTCGGATTACTCTCATCCTTCCTTTCTCATATATATATATATATATATATATATATATATATATATATATATAAGATTACAGATCAGAATTATATCCAACTCTGAATTAATGTCAATTTCGGAGCTATAGAAATCTTACCCATTTTCCTTTGGACATTTATTCTCATAAGAATCGATCTGAACTGTATAAAAGAATTGTTTTTTTTCATATTGGCACACACACACACACACACACACACACACACACACACACACACACACACATTATTTAAAATTAATATTATAAGCCCCTTTAATAAGATTAAAGTTGAACCCTGTTCGAGGAAGTTAAAGATAGACTGACACGTAGCTATAAGGCATTTTCCGACAACGTTTGTAGAATCTCTAAGTCAGTCTTTCTTGATATGCCGCCCTTCGCATAAATAGAACTTAAATTCCCTTCTTGAATGTGTTAATGTCCCGTGGCCTAATGGTTACAGCGCTCGCTTACGGAGTCTAGGTTGACTCTGTGGTAGGGGTTCGAACCGTGCGACCGTCCGAGATTATCATCCCTGCACTGATGAGAGCGAAAGCTCGAAATGCTAGCGTATGTAGGTAAAAATAATTTAATATTATTTATTTAAAATTAATATTATATATATATATATATATATATATATTCCCCCACCACCACACCCCCCCGTAGCGTGACGTAGCGTCAAAATTAAAAAGAGGCAACTAGCACATCTCATATCCCCCTCCGCCTCCCCAATAATTCGAGTCAAATCTAACCGCGACCAGTGTTCGCCCCCACCCCTTCGCATTGATTGAAATTCACACTCCTCCCACTTCCTATTGAAATTCACACTCCTCCCACTTCCTATTGAAATTCACACTCCTCCCACTTCCTATTGAAATTCACACTCCTCCCACTTCCTATTGAAATTTACACTCCTCCCACTTCCTATTGAAATTTACACTCCTCCCACTTCCTATTGAAATTCACACTCCTCCCACTTCCTATTGAAATTCACACTCCTCCCACTTCCTATTGAAATTCACACTCCTCCCACTTCCTATTGAAATTCACACTCCTCCCACTTCCTATTGAAGTTCACACTCCTACCGTTGCTTACAAACCGCCAACATATATATTGTATCTCATATTTTGATTTCTTCTGCCCCAAACGGCC
>OY744551.1:49959323-49964323 GCA_963556195.1 Sepiola atlantica | reverse complement strand
CAGAAGGCTTGCCTCCTAGGGCTGAGTATTATTGTTAGCTATAAAGTCAATATCACAAATGGCAGAGAGCTGGTAGTTGGGACATTGTGATACATGGGGTAAAACTGGAAGAAACAGACAAACAGACGTGCATTTATACATAGAAAACAAGATTAATCAAACAGTCAATAAAAAAACAACAACACATGACAAGGGAAAGTGACCATAAAATCAAACCATGATGGCAAAATAGAGAAAGAGACAATTACACCAAAGAAATGAAAGTTCAGAGAAAAACTAGAATTTTTTTTTGTTTGTCTCATTCAATACACATACAAATAATCCCAAACAAGTACATAATTAAAGACCTTTTGTGCAAAAGTAGATCCACACACTTCACAAGAGTATGGTTTCTCTCCAGTATGTGTTCGCATGTGGGTCAACATATCGGATTTTTGTGAAAAAGAAGAAGGGCCACCCTTTTATAACAGAGATTCGATGTCGATCAATATCCAAAACTCAGAATATTATTAAAGAAAAAAAAAAAAAATTCCATTGAGCAACACTGGTTATTATATTCATGTACCAGTGTAATTGACCCAGAAATATATAAAATATTATCGGCTTCATATATTCGATAGAGAGAGCTAATTTGTATATGTAATTTCAAAAAATCTGTCATAAGTTTAATACAATTTAAACTCTAATAGTTTTCTTAAATCATAGTAAAAAACGAAAAAATAAATAAATAATCGTATTCAATAACATCTTGTAAAATATAGACATATTAAGCAATGATAAGAAATAAACATAAAGGAGGTCTTACCCTCGAAATATTAGAAAAACTTGGATACCATATAACATACGATTGATTGAAGATGAAAAAAAAACAGTAAGTAGAAAATAAAATAAAATGGTGCTTATGCAGATGAGCGGACCATTAAAAAATTTAAAAAAATCATTTTTTTATAAAAACAATATTATATACTTATTCAATGTTATCTTACTCACTGTGCAAAAAAGTAGAAAAAATTATCCACTAGAACTTTAATTAAAAGTATTTTTTCCATTCTGCGTATCATAACAGCGATTCGTTCACAGAGACGCCATGTTGTTTTTTATTATGATTTCGCAAGTTGATTATCTCCCTTGCGAAATCTTCTTTCTTTAGAAACAAACTGAAGTCTCTGTGAATGAATCGCTGTTACGATACGCAGAATGGAAAAATATTTTTAATTAAAGTTCTAGTGGATAATTTTTTCTACTTTTTTGTACAGTGAGTAAGAAGATAACACTGAATAAGTATATAATATTGTTTTTATAAAAAAATAATTTGTTAAAATTTTTTAATGGTCCGCTCATCTGCATAAGCACCAATAAAATTATTACGTTACATATCGTCTCTTTATTTCTGTTATCATCTCGTTTCTCACTCAGAAATTCTTTAATTCACCCGGTGACCATAACCTTACATTGTCACAGCCCCCTAAACCTTAAATCTATTTATACACTACACGCAATGTTTCAAGCAAACTACAACATCCTTTTGTATGCTTTTATAACGACTTTCTTTGAAACTATTATGTGACAATTCATTTATCTGTCTGTGGATGTGTATATATTTTGATTGAAGATATAAAAAACAATAAGTTGAAAATAAAATATAAGTTGAAAATAAAATAAAACTATTACATTACATATTGTCTTTATTATTTTTTAAATTTCATGTTTCATTAAAACCACTCCCCCATTAAAAAGTGTTTCTTTATGTCTATTAACATCTCGTTTCTCACCCAGACATTCTTTCAATTTATCTTATGCTCCCCCACAAAAATAAATAAATACATAATCGTATTCAATAACATCTCGTAAAATATAAACATATTAAGCAATGGTAATGAGCAATAAACATAAAGGAGGTTTTACCCTCGAAATATTAGAAAAAACTTGGACAGTATATAACATACGATTGATGAAAAAAAAACAGTAAATAGAAAATAAAAGAAAATTATTACATAAGTCTCTTTATGTGCATTATTATCTCTCTTCTCAGCCAGGCATTCTTTCAATTCACCCGGTGCCAATAACCTTACATTGTCACAACCTTCTAAACCTCAAACCTATCTATACACTACACACAATGTTTCAAGCAAACTACAACATTCTCTTAAACATATGTGTGTTTTAATATATTTAAATATCAACATATGTTGAATAAAAATCTTCATAGAGGTTTAACCTAATTTAAAAAGTAATAGTTTTCTAAATTTTATTTATATAATTGAATTTAATAGAATCTTGCAAAAACAAAAAAATATATTTTTGATGTATGTAAAAATTTAAACATTTCAGCATATTAAATAAAATTGTTCAGAGAAGTTGAACATAATCTTAATAAATATTTTTTAATTTTTTATTTTCACTAAGACTAAATAAATGATGCAATTGAATCAAATTTAATAATCTTTTACGTATGTGATTTTCTAAAAAGAATTTTCCTTGTCATAATAGCATCTGTGACCGAATAGTATCTAAAAAAGAAAAAAATAATTGAAATACTATATCATAAGCAGTCTTCTATATGAACTATGTATCATAAGCAGTCTTCTATATGAACTGTGTATCATAAGCAGTCTTCTATATGAACTGTGTATCATAAGCAGTCTTCTATATGAACTATGTATCATAAGCAGTCTTCTATATGAACTATGTATCATAAGCAGTCTTCTATATGAACTGTGTATCATAAGCAGTCTTCTATATGAACTATGTATCATAAGCAGTCTTCTATATGAACTATGTATCATAAGCAGTCTTCTATATGAACTATGTATCATAAGCAGTCTTCTATATGAACTATGTATCATAAGCAGTCTTCTATATGAACTGTGTATCATAAGCAGTCTTCTATATGAACTGTGTATCATAAGCAGTCTTCTATATGAACTGTGTATCATAAGCAGTCTTCTATATGAACTGTGTATCATAAGCAGTCTTCTATATGAACTATGTATCATAAGCAGTCTTCTATATGAACTATGTATCATAAGCAGTCTTCTATATGAACTATGTATCATAAGCAGTCTTCTATATGAACTATGTATCATAAGCAGTCTTCTATATGAACTATGTATCATAAGCAGTCTTCTATATGAACTGTGTATCATAAGCAGTCTTCTATATGAACTATGTATCATAAGCAGTCTTCTATATGAACTGTGTATCATAAGCAGTCTTCTATATGAACTATGTATCATAAGCAGTCTTCTATATGAACTATGTATCATAAGCAGTCTTCTATATGAACTGTGTATCATAAGCAGTCTTCTATATGAACTGTGTATCATAAGCAGTCTTCTATATGAACTGTGTATCATAAGCAGTCTTCTATATGAACTGTGTATCATAAGCAGTCTTCTATATGAACTGTGTATCATAAGCAGTCTTCTATATGAACTATGTATCATAAGCAGTCTTCTATATGAACTATGTATCATAAGCAGTCTTCTATATGAACTATGTATCATAAGCAGTCTTCTATATGAACTGTGTATCATAAGCAGTCTTCTATATGAACTGTGTATCATAAGCAGTCTTCTATATGAACTATGTATCATAAGCAGTCTTCTATATGAACTGTGTATCATAAGCAGTCTTCTATATGAACTATGTATCATAAGCAGTCTTCTATATGAACTATGTATCATAAGCAGTCTTCTATATGAACTATGTATCATAAGCAGTCTTCTATATGAACTATGTATCATAAGCAGTCTTCTATATGAACTATGTATCATAAGCAGTCTTCTATATGAACTATGTATCATAAGCAGTCTTCTATATGAACTATGTATCATAAGCAGTCTTCTATATGAACTATGTATCATAAGCAGTCTTCTATATGAACTATGTATCATAAGCAGTCTTCTATATGAACTATGTATCATAAGCAGTCTTCTATATGAACTATGTATCGTTGGAGTAGATATATCTGTAATAAAACAAGAGGCTTCTCTTTAGGTTATTTCCTTATGAGATGAATTAATAAAAAAAGGGAACAAAAGTCGAGGAGAGACTCAAAATGGCCACTACATTTTACACGCATAACCAGTCTGGATTCTATCATGAATAAAGCTATATTTTTGCTAGTATATATGACAGAAACATATACTATACTGAAATCTCCCCCCCCCCCCCCAAGGAGGAGGTAATGCCGGAGAGGATGGTCTCATGAAAAAAGAACTGATACGACATTAACCCCCCACCCTCTCCAAAGGAAGAGGTAATGCCTGGGAGGATTGTATCATGACAAAAGAACTTATACTACATTACCGCCCCCCTCCCTCCCCAAAGGAAGAGGTAATGCCTGGGAGGATTGTATCATGACAAAAGAACTTATACTACATTACCCCCCCCCTCCCCAAAGGAAGAGGTAATGCCTGGGAGGATTGTATCATGACAAAAGAACTTATACTACATTACCCCCCCCCCCCTCCCCAAGGGAAGAGGTAATGCCTGGGAGGATTGTATCATGACAACAGAACTGATACTACATCTGTCGGCTCATTAGCGAACATTCAAACGGGCCATTAATCTTATATATCTATTATATAAAGGCCGGTTGTCTGTGTGTATGTCTAACTAAAAGTTAAAAAAACTACAAAACAAACAGCCACAAAGTTTGTATATTCTTGATCGGTGTTGCCCTGGGTTAATAATATCTAAAGTTTTAAAAATTTATTCATTCTTTGGGGATCAACTGAGTCAGGTTTCGCCAGGGGGATGGGGGAGGTCAGCTATTTCTAATGTTATCTATTATATAAAGGAAAGATGAATTGAATTACATTATTATTATTATTTTCAATAGAGAGGAGTGGAGGTGAAAGAGGGGTTTGGGAGAGGAATGGGGAATGGACTGGGCAGAGGTGAAAGAGGGGTTGGGGAGAGGAATGAGGAATGGACTCAGCAGAGGTGAAAGAGGGGTTGGGGAGAGGGATGTGAAAACATAGGGAAGGGGGGAA